>QANZ01044931.1:6497-20726 GCA_003254925.1 Chamaecrista fasciculata | reverse complement strand
ATATACATATTAATGTAGACATAGACATAGATGACCTTACATTGAGAAAAAAAAAAACAGAATTTTATTCTCATGAATGAGAAGCAATACTGTACTTTATCACATTCCTCTGCAAGCATGGTGCATCAATCAACAAGGATATCAATACCAGCCTACAAGTTCAACCATAAAAGCAAAATTAAGTGCAATCATATGAAAATTTCCACAAAATCATGCTCAGTACTGAGTACATTATGTTTCTTACATCTTTCACTACAAGCCTTTCCAAACCATTCAATCTTGGCAACAACCATTCCAACGTATAGAATGTGCAATTTTCGTGATTGCTCGTAACAGGAAGATCTGAAAAGCAACAAGAATATGTTGAAATGGTTGTTGATAAAGCAATTGCAGAACTGCCAAGTCTTATTAGTAGGAAGAGACTTTAAACCTGAAGAACGTAGAAGTATTCTGTGCGTAACAAAGGACTGCAACAAAAGGAATAAATAATCTGAAGAGCCATCATGTACAGAGAAAACTAAAAACAGCATCAGGAGAAACAGCCATTTCAATTGTTATTCGCTCTTGTGTTAACTTGATAAGACACTTGTTGACAAAGAGTTTAAAACATTTAACAATTAGATTATTAATGTAAAAAGGGCTTGTACATCTCCACTTCCTATCTATATTTCCTCATTGTTCTCCCAAAACAACCAAATGTTCCTCCACTTTACCTAGTTATTAAAAGTCATATTTATTTTCTCTTAATTTTTCCCGCCAACACACACATTTATCAGGTTTTCTTCAGAGTTACCTGCCAGACAGACGGCATATACTCACGGTACTGAATCACATTTCTGGAAACTCTTTCGGTCTGAAAATTATCTTTTGGGAAGTTCCTGCCGTAGGATATTAATACAATTATGAATTATTATACTGGAATTGAGATCAGAACAGAAACTGCTATCTTACAATTAATCAGTGGATATGCTTAGTGATTTGTACAAGATGAAGCAACAATCTTAAGCTATGCAAATGCAATGAACCTTCATGTGAATGCTATGTGCTTTGCTAAATTGTCTAGTATTGCAAGAAAGACATTAATTCTAACTATTTATCATATAATCAACCTGGTTCCAAATCAAAAGATACTCCTCTTACAATATAGATGAATATTTGACCACAAAACCATATAAGCACTCACCATTTCACCTCACTTGAAGCGGATGAATATCTGTCGACAAATATGGCCGACTTTGTAGCTATAATAAGCATGGGATGCACATGGATAAGTTTTTTAATCTCTTGAACTACAGCTTCTGACACACTCTGAGGGAAAAGGTTTTTCCTGACCAATTATTAAATCAGCAAGTTAACTTCGTCATATATTACAAGATATCCGATTATATTATGCAAACAAGGCTAGGGATCAATAACTACTTGACAAATGACAACAGTACACGTGCAGCTGACAACTAATGACAAACTTACTGCAATATCAAAGACTCTACCTCTCATAGATAAGAGAAGAATCGGTTTACTATACAATAATCCTTAATCGAATTATTGAAGCTTTAAACAGCTTCTTTTATCAGAAGGAAAAAGGAAGAAAGAAACTAATCGATTAAGAAAAAAAAAGAACAATTATCCATGAGATTACAACTTACAACTCCAAGAAAATAAGGCAGACTTGTGGCGAGCCTTTTCCTGAACAACTGACCCATGGTCTCCCATTCCTTAACTTCAATAGGTAAAATAGACAAGGTAGTACAGTTTCCCATTCTCTTCAATCTTCTATATAAAGACCAATTTTGATTTTTGTTTTCATCCATGGTCTTGGGGGAAAAATGGATATTGTAAATCAGACAAGTTTTCTACATCCAAAAAGCTGGTTGGGAATTTTGAGTATCCATAGTATTTATTAAGCCGAAGGGCCGGCTTAGCTCAGCAGTAAGCACGCTTGCCGTGGGGTCTGAGGTCGTGGGTTCGAACCAGCCTCTTTGCAAAAAAGCAGGAGTAAGGCTGCTAGTATATTCCCTTCCCCAGCACCCCCACCAAGTGGGGACTCAAACTGAGTTGGCCCTTTATAGTATTTATTAAGCCATCTAAAATAAAGCATCTTCTCACAGATGATAAAAAGTCCGGCAAGAGGTAAGGACTAAGGACAACATTACATTTCAAAGCAGAAAAAGTCTTTTTGATAAACATACAAAATTATCCCTGGCACAATCAGTAAGAAATCTAATTGTAAGACATTATGTCATTTTAATACACAATAGACAATGCTCATTTTTTTTTCTTTTTTTTATATCAGCTAGATGATATTGCACAAGCAATATATTGTCCAAACAGTCCTCGGGGAGATTGAAGAGCCAACCTGACAAAAAGAACCTTTTGGCTTTTTATGGCCAAGACAAAGAATTTGCCAAGGTTACTGCCCAAAGGAACACCTAGTTTCTCTGAACTTGATGAATCACAAAGTTGTTTGTGCTAAACATAGTTTCTATTAACAAGCTAAGGACCATAGTTTGCTTTCACCAACTTGAGAGGAAGTGTTAAAAATTAAGGAAATTTATACTAATTTAGAAAATTTGACACTTGATTACTTATAAGATACCCTAGTTTAAAAAAGCATATGTCATTGTACAATTAATAGCAATAAACATACAGATAGTAGCCATCGAGCAAAACTTTAGCCTCTATTTGACTTTACTGTTGCTTCCTTCCAATTTCATAACTTTTTAATGACACTTAAAGAAACTAGAAAGTGGAGAATCGATCTTCTAAGCAACTCAAGTCTAAACATTAGGACAAAGAAGACACCTGTCATCTACCTGAAAGAATATCAATCTATGCATTACTTACCTGCTATTTCCTCTTAGAGGCAAGAATGTTGAGGCACGATCTATCCAATGAAAAGCTCCAATGCTGTTAAATGCAGCTCAACAAGTCAAAGTTTAAATGTTAAATCAAAAGAAAGTTTGACAAAACGTTAATTCTAAGTGTCAGTGCATGATAATGAACAATGTAACATCACTCAAAGTAACAATAGCAACAAGAGAAATGGAAGGTTTGAAAAGATACTGAACAGAACACTAATGCAATGATGAAGAAGCTTGCTAAGGAAAATGCCATAGCAATTTATATAACAGAGTAATGTTCTAGTGTTGGTGACCCTATTGTGTGTTCTACCTTTTATTAGTTATTTTTAGTAATTGTAAATAGGCCTTATCATATTTATTATGTATTTTATTTTATTCCCTATATTAGAATAGGAGCCTTGTATATATTAGTCTAATTAGCCTAATGAGATGTTATGAGACTATTCTAAAATTCTACATGGTATCAGAGCAAGGTTGCCTTGAAGTGAGTTTTTTTCCTCCTTCTGCAACCCTAGAGTTCCTGACTTTCAGGTTGAGTTTTCTCCCTCACAACTTGCTGTCAAAAACCCTAGGTTATCTTGAGGTTGAGTATTCTCCCTCCTTTGCCGTCACCACCACCCTATATCGACAGAGACCTGACCGACCGGCGTCCGTCCTTTTTCCGGTCGCCGGAAACCTCCACACGCGCCGCCACGCGCCGCCCGAAGCATCCTTCACTGTCAGCGCCGATCTGCCATTACACGGGTTTCTGATCCTCTTCTTGCGTCACCGCCATCGGAATCAGACTCCCCACCGTATCGCCGACCTAACCCCGAAATTCGGCCGCCGTCCTTCGCTGCACGCGCCGTCACGCGCCGCTCGATCATTTCTGGGCAGTCTGCGCCCTTTTCAAGATTTGTGAACTTCTGGAGCTCCGTTTTCGTCACCACCACCATCATTGGCCAGAACACCATCTCCCCGGCTAGAACCCAAAATTCGGCCGCCGTATGACGCCGCACGCGCCCACGCGCCGGTCACCGTTTTTTGAGTTCGTGTTTCAGCGTTTTTTTTGGGTTTTTTCTAGAGTTTATGGGCTGAATTCTCTTGTTTTCCTCACTTTTTCACTATGAGTGACTCTAAAGTGTTGAGAAATACTTCTCGGGATGTTGCACCTGGAGCCCCTCTCTCTTCGGATGAAATTCGACTTTTTCGGCGGCTATTAACCAAACTTGACTCTCCTATGGTTAGCTCTTCTAACTATATGCACTCAGGTATGGCTTTTAATGCCCATGTCCCCACTAGGATTGTTGATTCTGGTGCGAATAGACACATGACTGGGTCCTCTAAAGATCTATCTAATTATTCTCCATGCCCCAAAGGGGAGTTTGTTCGAATTGCCAATGGGTCTCAATCTCCTATTTGCAGGACTGGTTCAGTTCATTGTACTCCTGGCATTAATCTTTCTTCTGTCCTTCATGCACCTGAATTTCCTGTTAGTCTTTTGTCTGTTAGTTCCATTACAAAAGACCTAAATTGTAAAGTTGTTTTTTATCCTGATCATTGTGTCTTCCAGGATCTTCATACAGGAAGGAAGATTGGCAGTGGTAGATTGCATAATGGCTTGTACGTGATTGACACTGTTTGTAACTCAGGTCAAGCCCTTCTTGGAGTTAATAAGGATGTTCGCCAGGAGATTATCCAGTGCCATAGACGATTAGGGCATCCCTCATTTTTTGTGTTAAAGAAACTCTTTCCTAAACTGTTCACAAATCTCTTTGTTGAAACCCTATTTTGTGATGCCTGTGAGTTTGCCAAGCATACCAGAGTTTCTTATCCTTTGAGTAACAGTAAGAGTTCAATTCCTTTTATGACTATTCATTCTGATGTGTGGGGTCCTACAAAAACAGTTTCCTTGTCTGGTTGTCGGTGGTTTGTCACATTCATTGATTGTTGTACTCGCACTACTTGGGTTTATTTGTTAAAGAGTAAATCTGAGGTTGCTTCTTCCTTTAAATCTTTTCATAAAATGGTTTGCACTCAATTTAATGCCCAGATAAAAATTCTGCGAACCGATAATGGGACTGAGTACGTGAATTCTGACCTAGATTCTTATTTGGAAAGTCATGGGGTTATTCATCAAACTAGTTGTCCATACACTAGTGCTCAAAATGGAGTGGCTGAAAGAAAAAACTGACACCTTCTTGAGGTAGCCAGGTCTCTTATGTTTTCCATGAACTTACCTAAACATTATTGGGGGGATGCCGTGTTAGCTGCAGCTTATCTTATTAACCGGATGCCTTTAAAACCACTCGACTTTAAATGTCCTCTTGAAGTTTTAATTGGTAATCGTAACTTTATTGTTCCTCCTAAGGTGTTTGGTTGTGTTTGTTTTGTCCCCACTAGGAATGTTGGTAAACTCGACCCTAGAGCCCTTAAATGTGTCTTTATAGGGTATTCTCCTACTCAGAAATGGTACCTTTGTCAGTATGGATGTCACTTTTCGTGAAACTGAACCCTACTTTGACTCAACCTCATCACCTCTTCAGGGGGAGAGTAATGTAGAAGAGGTGGTCCTTGACTTGGGTGACATAAGGCAGACTGTTGTTTAGGGGGAAATTGATGAGCCTATGGTCCAGGGGGAGATTGATGAGCCTATTGTCCAGGGGGAGATTGATGTTCAGAGGCTGGAAAGGTTGAACAGACCAGATCTGAATACTTACTCTAGGAGAAAGAGGGATGACAAACCTGAAGAAGCCATCATGCAATCTATTGAACCTGCTGAATCTTCTTCCACTGGTGAGGTATCCTCCTCTTCCCTTGATAATTCTCATTTGCCTATTGCTCACAGAAAAAAAGTTAGGTCTTGTACCAAACGTCCTTTGTATCCAATGTCTAACTTTGTTTCTTATGATTCCCTTTCCCCATCATATAGAGCTTTTGCCTTGTCTATTTCCTCTGTGTCTATTCCACAAAATTGGCAGGAAGCTGTCACAGATCCCAAGTGGAAGGAAGCGATGGTTGAAGAAATGAAAGTCTTGTCCAAGAATGAAACTTGGGAGTTGGTCTCTCCTCCACTTGACAAAAACTTGGTGGGTTGTAAATGGGTGTTCACTGTGAAACATAGAGCTGATGGTTCAATAGAACGCTTCAAAGCCAGATTGGTGGCCAAAGGATTCACACAAACTCATGGAGTGGATTATCATGAGACGTTTGCTCCAGTGACAAAGATGAACTCCATTAGAGTTTTGTTATCTTGTGCAGCCAATTTAGATTGGGACTTACACCAATTTGATGTGAAGAATGCTTTTCTTCATGGAGACTTGGAAGAGGAAGTATACATGGAAATTCCGCGTGGGTTTAATAATGAACAGAGTCAAGGGAAAGTGTGTAGGCTGAAGAAGGCTCTATATGGATTGAAACAATCTCCGAGAGCATGGTTTGACAAATTCAGCAATGCCATGATTTCTTTTGGTTATCAACAAAGTAATTCTGACCATACCCTTTTTATAAAGCGTAAAGAGGGGAAACTCACTCTTCTTATAGTCTATGTGGATGATATAGTTATGACTGGAGATGATAGAGAGGAGATGACTCGGTTGAAGAAGTTATTAGCTCAGGAGTTTGAAATCAAAGATCTTGGAAAGTTGCAATATTTCTTGGGAATTGAGGTTGCTCAATCAAAAAGAGGAATCTTTATTTCTCAGAGGAAGTATATTTTAGATCTCTTGAAGGAGACTGGTATGACTGGGTGTAAACCAGCTGAATCTCCCATTGAAAGTAATCACAAACTACAATTAGGGGTTGGAGAATCTGTTGATAAGGAGAGATATCAGAGGCTTGTTGGGAAGCTTATTTATCTTTCTTTCACTAGACCAGATATTGCTTATGCTGTCAGTTTGGTCAGCCAATTTATGCATGACCCGCGAGAATCCCATAGCCAGGCTGTTTTTCGCATCTTGCGATATTTAAAATCCAGCTCAGGGAAGGGATTACTTTTCTCCAAGCACGGTCACTTCCGGATAGAAGCCTTTACAGATGCTGATTGGGCTGGATCACTAGATGACAGAAGATCCACGTCCAGATATTGTACTCTTGTGGGAGGAAACTTAGTAACTTGGCGGAGTAAGAAGCAAAGTGTGGTTGCTAGATCCAGTGCAGAAGCAGAATATAGGGCTATGGCACAGGGAGTTTGTGAAATTTTGTGGGTCCAGAAACTGTTAGCAGAGCTGGGCTTACTAGAAAGAGAAAAATTGTCCTTGTTTTGTGACAACAAGGCTGCTATTAGTATAGCTCAGAATCCTGTTCAGCATGACCGAACGAAGCACATTGAGATTGACAGACACTTTATCAAAGAGAAGGTTACTAGTGGCATCCTCAATTTGTGCTATGTGGCGTCAGAGAAGCAACTTGCTGATGTGTTTACTAAAGGCCTTAGTAAACAAATGTTTCACGCACTAGTTTTCAAGTTGGGCATGTGTGACATCTTTGCACCAACTTGAGGGGGAGTGTTGGTGACCCTATTGTGTGTTCTACCTTTTATTAGTTATTTTTAGTAATTGTAAATAGGCCTTATCATATTTATTATGTATTTTATTTTATTCCCTAAATTAGAATAGGAGCCTTGTATATATTAGTCTAATTAGCCTAATGAGATGTTATGAGACTATTCTAAAATTCTACATCTAGACACCCGAGTCCCCCTATTTTGGACGATGACAAATTTCCCATCCTGAAAGGTATCACTTCCCAATTCACCAAATCTTTGCCAAAGAAAATCCCACCTCATCTTTTATAGCCTCTCACCTCTGAGCGTCACCAACTAGGATTCATTATTGATGAGCCCACCTTGGTTGAAACATACACAAGGAGAAAGAGAGAAAACAAAAAAATAAGGATGGACCTCATAGAATTGAGCCTGCAGCAGAAGCGACAAGTGTACCAGATGAGAGAGAACAAGAATCGTGAGCTGGATGGTACTGAATTGAGGGAGCAGAGTATAGCAACCTCTAACACTTCAGGTTGAGTGAGTGGATGCTTTGTAAAGGGGTGCAGGTATTTATAAGCAGACTTTTGTAGTAATGAAGGAGAAATTTAAGGGATTATTATGGTAAAGTATTGACTTCTCAAATGCCATATTATCCTTTGTTAAAGGTTCTAGTGTGGCTAGCTGTTAAGTTATTCCCCTCTGTAATCTCCCTAGCTGGTAGCTCTGAGGTAGTTTCTCACTTGCTTATATAAATAATGCTAATGAACTACAAGGAGTTCTATCAAATATAAAGAAAGGGAAAACTAGGGAGACAAGAGAAAATAACAGTATTGTGATCCCCCTAAGAGAAGAAAGCTGCCTTCCAAATTATCCATAGGCTTGGAAACTTTCTGAACCACAGAATCCCAAAATGATCTTGCCTTTGGGTTTCCTCCTGCAGGCTGCAGGAAGACCCAGATAAATAAGAGGTCAATGGAGAATACAACACCTAGCCAGAAAGGCAAACGTAGCACCATGAGTTAAATTAAGGTTACATCAAAGATTAATTTTATTTTTTTTAAAAAAAAAGCATTGAAAAATAACAGTCAGCATATTTATTGAACAAAATCTTAGAGTCCATCAATCTCAAGTTCTCAACTACCCAAGACAGAAACTTCACCTCTCTACTTTTTTATCTGAACATGTAAACAGCTTTCTACCTTAAAGGAGAAAGGTCAAAGAAACCAACCTGTCAATCATAAGCAGGAGAGAACTAACCCCATGTGCTTCTTTCTCCTTTTGTAAGCGATAATGTAATGTCTGTCACACAACAAAAGAAATTTATATATGCAAACAGAAGAGAGGGTCACTAAACACAGGCATTCCACAAAATTTATTATGGAAGCACTTTAACAACAAAGTTTAAATCACCTAAAAAGAATTTATAGCTACTGGTTGCAATTTTAGAGATTTTTTATTTTATTCACCTCACTCATGACAAACTGCCACGAATTTCACATAGGATAGGCCAGCATCAAGAAAACACATGTTGAAGATGAAGTTCTCAATAATTAGGTTCCCTTATGAGTTATGATTATTTCAGATATTTCAAAATAACTCTATAACACCACTAGATCACAACTATTTGGGATATTAGGACCAGAGAACACAATTTATTTGAATCTGTATTTTTATCCTAGGGGTATTATGGTACTTCTAGAATTTTTGCCTGATGTAGGACAATTTAGTTGAATCTGTCTTGGATTATATACTGGCTGATGTAGGACAGAGAAAGGGCAAGGGGAGAATGAGAAATCAGAGGGGGGGGGGAGAAACAAAAATAGGGAGGAGGAGAGAAATTGAGGGAGAAAGGAGAAATGGAGGGAAAATAGAAGAAATGACGGAGAGATAATAATCTGAATAATATTCTTAAAATTGCATGAACATAATTACAAAAGGTAGAAGAGGCTTTATATGAAAAACCGAAGTCAAAGATTTAAAACTAATTATAAGATAACAAGTTTTGAGACAACTATTTCTTATAATAATAAAAAAAGCAACTTCCAAAATGATAGGCCCACTGTTATTGGCTAGGCCCACAGTGAATGTGAGGTTTTGTAGGTATTTAAAGAGGGTTTGGGAAAGAGAACAGAAGGGAAAAATTAGGGAATAGTTCAGGTTATTTTGTGGGAGAGTGCTGATCTCTCGAATGTTCAGCATATCTATGCTACTTTGTGATTTCTTGTGTGTTTTATGCTTGTAAGTTGCCTCTTGATCTTGAGGGACTATTTTGTTATCAGTTATTCAGTAATACAAGCAGCATGTTCTATCATTTGTGGTATCAGAGCAGTCCGATTCTGGGAATGGTCAAGCTTAGAATGGAGGGACGAGTAGAAGAAATGGAAAAGAGTTTTACAGCCTTGAAGAAATCTGTTGATGTTTTGAAGGATGACGTCAGCTTGGTGAAGGATTCGATACTAGAGATGTGGGAAGGACTTAATAAAAGTGACAAGAATGGGTCTAAAACTGAAGCTACTCCATCCATCCAAGAAAGTGTTCCGCAGCCAAAGAGAGATGGAGGAGAGGAAGAAAAAGCCACAACCATTCGGTCCTTTGAGTGTATGAAAACAGCAAAGGCCACTCACTCCACAAGCATTAAGGAGGTGTGCAATAGAAGCACTATCTTCTTGACGGCAGAAGAGGAAAGAAAAGAGGGAAAAGAGAAGAAAACTTTCTTCTTGATGGCAGCAGAGGAACGAGATGAGGAAAAAGAGAAGAAAACTAAGCAAGATGAGGAAAAGGAGAAGAAGAAAAGAGTGCATTCTTTTTCTTTGGCAGCTGAAGAGAAGGATGAAGCCATGAAGGTAAGGAGAAGGAATACTGGGGTTTGAATAGGATAAAAAGGGTTAAATGTTGTAGAGGCCCAAAGATAAAAGTAAAATATTATAAAATAGGGCTTTATGACAATATCTTTACTTGGCCTAGTTTGAATTCATTAAAACTTCTGGACTTGCTATTATTTTACTTGGCTCAATTTAGACATTAAAACTTCTGAACTCTTGAGTCCACTTTGGATTACCCTAAACCCTAATAAAGGATTGAGGTGTCCTTGGGGAAGTACTCTCTGATTTTTTTATGGTGCAACCTCAGCTTTCTCATCTTCACCTTGAGGACAAGGTGAAACTTGCAGGGGCCGGTATTGATAGGCCCATTGTTATTGGGCTGGGCCCACAGTGAATGTGAGGGTTTTGTAGGTATTTGAAGAGGGTTTTGGGAAAGAGAACAGGAGTGAAAAATTAGGGAATAGTTCAGGTTATTTTGTGGGAGAGTGCTAACCTCTGGAATGTTCAGCATATCTATACTACTTTTTGTGTTCTTCTGTGTTTTATGCTTGTAAGTTGCCTCTTGATCTTGGGGGACTATTTTGTTATCAGTTATTCAGTAATACAAGCAGCAAGTTCTATCACAAAATAATAAAGTAAAGATAATTCCTAGATGCTATTCCCTCCTTCCCTGAATATCTGTTTTTTAAGGTAAATACACACAAACCAAGGAAATTATTAATTTACCGAAAATGAAGAGAAATATGAGATAAAAAGACTAAATTGCCCTCATTAAATTACTCCTAGTTACTTCCACTAATTATATTCATTATGACTCCACTATTTAATAGGGATAGAATGGTAAAAAAATAATTAATGTTCTTTTGATTTTGTAAATCATCAGATATTTTGGGAAAAAAAAACCCTCCAACAAAGCAGATATTCAAGGACGGAGGGAGTATTACTTCTTCCTATTTCCAAGATAATAAAAGAAAAATTCATTTTCTAGTCAAACTCTAATATTCCCTAGGTAGCAATAATTCATTTCTTCTTTCTAGAATATGATTTTCCCAATGTTTTCCATTATTATTGATTCTCCATCACTGGCCCTAGCTTGGGTTTGCATGATTTCGGCATTCTAGGTTTTGCTTTAATTTCCAAATTTTCCTTGGGGTTTGTAAGTAATATGAAGTGCAAAACCTGAAAGATTCGGAATGTCATTCCGTCCCTTCTTGTATAACTTTTAAGAGGCCAATTTAAGCGAAAGTGATTCATCCCTTCACATAGATAGCCACTCCAACCTAAAACAAACCCTTAATGAAGCTTTGTAACTTTGTTCTCTTTTAGTATGACATTTGGTTTTTTGGATGAATTTTGAGAACTTAATGATAGCAAATACAATGAAAAGAACTATTGGATACTTAACACATATTGCAGTACAGAATCAAACACAACATTTATTCTAATCTCTGAATAACTCCTCACCTTGAGAGTTTGAATGAATTCAAAACTGCTGTAACAACGGACATACAGAAAACGGCTCATGCACAAGTTATATAATGTTTCATCTTGAACTTTGTTACCTGCTTCTGCTCCATCAGAAATATATATATATATATATATATATATCAGCAATCTTTTAATTGATTGTTTACCCAGAATTGAGGAACCACTGAACTACACATTCCTATGCATGATGGAATCATGGAACAAAACAATCTTGATAGTATACTATTAGATAACTTTCCACCTTTAGAGTATGTTTGGAAATTAGGGGGGGGAGGTTAGCCTTCCACATGACCTCCCCTTGTTTGGGTGTTGGTAGCTCCTCTTTTGAATTTGTGAAGGGGAAGAGGAATGAAGGATTAAAAACTAATCCCTCATTACCTTCCCTTCCAAGTTTCAACATCCCAAACAAGGTGAAGATATCATAAACCTCTCCCCTTCCCTCCCCTTTCCCACTATAATCCCCGAGCCAAACATACTCTAGGCTTCAAACTTTAAGAAAACATGGTAAACCGTAAAACAAATGCAAGTCCAATATCAATGGTTGATAGCTCTGGAATACTTAAACCGCAAGTTAGATGATATGCTAAACCTGTAAATATGTTATTATATGAATAAAAATAAATAAAATAGTATCAATCTGGTTCAACTCTCAGATTGAAAACAAGCTATCCATTGTGGATAAGCAGCCATTAAGGCTCATAGAATAATCTAATATCAAGGCGGATATATGCTAAGTTGCTAACAGATGCAAAAGACACTACTTACTGTCAGCTCCCATAATCCGATGATTCAGCATATCTGACAGACGCAATATATCAAAGTGACAGTCCAGGTCAACAAACACTACCAAATGGTCCAAACCTCCATATTCCACTTCATTCCACGTTTTAGGTAGAATGCAACTTATTGCAGTCTGTATGTAACATTTTAGACATTAAAGCAGTGACACCATCATAAACCTCCAAATGCCATGAATATATTCAACCCCACAAGAAATGCAAATGGAAACAGAAATCTATAGTAATTCATTTTGCGAAGGCACATGATCATTCTTTCCATCTTGGGGAAAAGACAATGATACTACGAAAAGTTAGGTGAAAACAATCTTGTACAATTGTCAAAGCCAAACAAAGCAAGGCATTCATAGGCAAACTTGAAAACCCGAATCAATAACTACATTATATCAACAGAAAACTCGAAAGTCGTAATGAAATTAGGGAGAAAACATGGAAATTGGAACCTGAATGAGAATGTGGGTTTTGGCAGAAGGTGAAGGACCAAGAATCTCAAGCACATTGCCGACACGAAGAGGAACCTTGTGAAGTGGAGGAGGAAGCAGGAAAGGTCGAGCCATGAAAACCCTAGACAGCATCTGATGGGCACTTTCATCTTCCCCAATCCACATTTTCGCTTCCTTTCCCTCCATTTGCTGCCAACTTCAGTGAGTGATTTGTAGGAGAAGCGAGCGGAGATTTTGAAAATACATCAGTTTTCGCCGCACTTCAAATATTTAAATTGGTCCCAGTCTCCCAGATGTATGTTGGTCCTAAATGTTAAATGTTCTAATTGGTACTAATTGTTGTCATTTAGTTTCATTTTGATCCCAAACTACTAGATGTGGTCATATCTCTCTCGTTTCAAGTTCAAATGTGATGAGTCTAGAGTTATATAATGCTTTTGACAAGTATTTTCTCTATCCAATTGGGGCCTCCACAAAACAAGGTCAAATTGGATTTCAAAAGTGGGTCGCTCATTTCACGATCAAACAAGCAAAGTTAGTCATTTCTCTTTTGTTTGAAGTATGAATGAGACTAATTCAAAAGTATGAGTTATTTTCTATCTAGTTGAGAACATCAACAAATGAAATCAAATCGGACTCAAAAGTGGGTTTGGGATCAAAAAGTAAAAAACATCATGAAAAATTAGACTCAAACCCACTATAAAGCCGCTTTGTTGATGGTTTATGGACCAATTTCACTTTGGTACTCTGTTCTTTCAAAAGTGACACTTTGGTACCCTGTTCTTTGCACCGTTAACATTTTGGTACCTTATTTTTCAAAAGTAACATTTTGATACCATGTTCTTTGCATTTAGAGCCGTCAAAAAAAGTCAAACCCAGTGGGTTGACTCGTTTAACTCGCCAAATTAGCGAGCCGGGTTGAAAATATCTGGCTCGTCAAAAATTATAACTCGAGTGGGTTGGCTCACTTAACTCGCGGCTCGTGGTGAGCTAACTCGAGTGAGTTGATGAACCAAGACACCTTATTTTGAATTATATATATTAATATATTTTTAGATGTAGTTACTAGTGATTAGTATTGAATGGTTATAGTATTGGTATAATTTGTCTTAATTTTCATGAATTTTATTAAGAAAATTAATAAAAAATATTTTTTATTCAAAAAAATGGAAAAAATGAAAAAATAAATAAATAAATTTAATGACTGGTGGGTTAAGTGAGCTAACCCGGCTCACCAAGTTGGTGAGCCGGGTTGGCAAAACCTAGCTCGCCTGGGATTTTTGGTTAGCGTGAGCCAGCCCATGTGAGTAGTGGCTCGTGACGAGCCAGCTCGAGTGAGCTAGGTTGGCTCAT
>QANZ01044914.1:0-20795 GCA_003254925.1 Chamaecrista fasciculata | reverse complement strand
AACATATTTATAAAATGATTGGCCCTAGGGCACAATCTCCAACACTTTTAAACATGAAGCCCAACTAATTAAAATAATAAAGCTGATTTAAATTGTCTTAAAATACTAATGGACTTCAAATACATTAGCCCAAACTTAATAAAATTCGCACAAAATTGAAACCCAAAATACATGCATCAAATTAAGCCCAAAATATGATTATTTAGGCCAAAATGAGTCTTCATATATGTAGCACTTGGTCCAAGCTCTTTAAATTCAAGTCTTTGAGCCCAAATCATGTTGTATAGCTCCACTTTCCTATATCAAGAAAATGACGTTTTCAACATTATTTGGTGACACACTTGATATTTTCCTTTTGTCAAGCCTCTTGAATTAGCCCATATAAAATCTCCTTGATCCACTTAGCTCCCAATGTTGTGATTAGCCCATTTCGAATTCACAATGAACCTTCGGTTGTGTTTCGCATCATCCCATCTCTCTTCAAAAGGATTTGACCCCAAATCTTTGAAATATGTTTATTGCCTTTTATTTCGCATCATTCCCTCTTTCCTCAAGAAGATTCGTCCTCGAATCTTACCTGCATTAAAGAGAGATGAATTAGCAACACCATAATAAGCATTAACAATTTGCTCACCTTGAAGGCTAATCTTGTAAGCATCGCCTTTAATTCTTCTTGATCTATCCTTAGTTGAATCAAAGATATGCCTTAATACTCCAGCAATAATGATACTTCCTCCAACATCCATAGTTTCATGTAACCTGAACTGAAAATGCATAGAAAAATCAGTCCAAAGATTATTAGAAAAATTCAAAGTTGTATATAAATCATGTAATTTGAACATATACATAACATCCATACATGCAACATTATCAGCAAAATTATCTCTAACATCCTTTTGCATGTGTGACAAATAACAACACTTAGATAACTTGTCTAGCATTTGCACACCAAAATGATCCATTAGACCACCACTATGTGATTCTCTAACAAACAATTCTTGTAAATAGCATGGAAGAATCCAAATCCTATTTCCATAAAACAGAAAATTATCATGTACATAGAATTTATGGAAAGCACAATTTCCACAAGCATTAGCAATATCTTCATCAAAACTCATGTTAAAATCATCACACCCAATTCCAAAATTACAACAATCAAATAAGCATTTTAAAGGTGTAAGATGAGATTCTCCCTTCAAAGAATTGAATGACCACCCGAAAGTATGTTCCAATTTATAACCATCTTCTTTGTTGAATTTCTTTGGCTTCCATAGCTCCTTTCTCTCCCATGAATCAAATGTTTCTCCAAACACAAAATCAATATGATCCACAAATTTTTTCTTTGGAAACACATAACCATGTTCCTGTATCAAATAAACATCACCACTAAACAAATAATTGTTAGTGTTAGTAAAAACCAAAGATCCCTCTTTCTCATCAAAGCATTTTACCTTATCACTCTGATTTTTACTCTCCAATGGGCCATTAATTTTATCCTCCTCTTTTTCGGCCTCTTTTTGCTCATCATTCTTTTCACTCTTTCGAATTTTTTCTAATGAGCTCTTAATATTTCTTTCTTTTTCTCTCTCATTTTCTAGCCCACTGTCTCTTTTATCTTCCTCTTTTCTTTTCTCACAAACTTCTTTTGAAGATATTGTCTCTTTCACCTTTTCATCTTGCACTTCAAATAGAGATTCAACACAATTAGTGTCATGAACTTCCTCTACAAGTGTAGAAACCCTTAGAACAGATTCATGTTTTTCATCATATATCCTCTTATAGAAAGATGGAGCATATCTCTTCCTCATGACTCTTTTCATCTCATCCCATGTAACAATAGGATCCTCTTTATACTTCATTTGAGACCTTACCAAATTATCCCACCAAATCACAGCATGATCAGAAAATGCAAAAGAAGCTATTCTAATTTTCTTCTTTTCAGAATAGTCATGACATGCAAATACCTTCTCAACCTTTTCCTCCCACTTTAAATAGACATCAGAATTATATGTGCCTCTAAAAAGTGGTATTTTCATTTTAACACTTCCAAGGTTATCATCTTGCCTATTTCTCCCTCCAATATCATTTTCTCCTTGTCTCCTCTCATGACAAGTATTTCTAACATGTTTCTCTTCTCTATCTATACTTCTTACTCCAAAATCAGATTGTTTAAACATACCTTCCCAATGATCTAATTGTTTTGACATTTCATTGAGGATATGCTCAATATTCCTCTGATTTCCACCACCAGTTGAAGCCTCATCTACATTAGCCATGGAAAAGCTGTAAGAAAATATGTTAGTGAAATAAAACTCCTCACCGTTGAACACTCATGTTTCACACTAAGAAGGCTTTTATCCACTCTAATGATCTCACACACTCTTGCCTTTTACCACTCTTGGTTCCTCTTTAGGCTCTTTAAAGAACTAGGTGATTTGATTCAAGACTATCACAAAATTGTAAAGTCAACCAAACACTTAGAGATCTTAAGAATTTAGGAAAGGCTCATCAAAAACTGAATTTCAGAATAGAATTTAGAGAACAAATGACACATGATTGCAAAAATATGACAAGACATTCCAAAAAAAAAATGCTAATTCCTTCTGGTTTTTCTTTTCTTTTTTTTTTTTCGTTTTTTTTTCACCTTTTTCTTTTCTTTTCAGTAGTAACTTTTTTTTTGTTTCACTTTTTTTTTTCAGAATTAAAATACCAAGGAATCAACCAAAATTAGAAGAACAAGCAAATTTTAACCCAGAATTTCCAGAAAACGCTGATTCTAAAAATAGGCTATAACTTTGCGTTGAAAACTCCGATTTCGACGATTCCAAAACGAGATGAAAGATCACGTTCTGAAACATAAAAAAGACCTATTACACATCGGAAAACTCCACCGGAAAGTGGCCGAACAGACAGGTTTTTATGAACGTCCAGAAACACGAAATTAAAAAAAAAAAAAAGATATGACCTGAGTTTAGGTTGAAGCTCTGATACCAAATGGTGCGAACCCACAAGGGAAAATCCCACGAACCCACCACCAAGTTGAAATATACAACCCCAAGAAAGCTAAACAAAGGCCTAGATGATCACACTTGAACCCTTGAACTCGAACGAACAAAGACCCGAAGTGTTGGAAGACGCCACAAGGATGATCAAGCCTTGATAAGTCTATAAGTTCAATGAAGAACCCTAGAGAGAACACACTCTCACAAGTTGGATAAACCAAACTCACAATATTATAAACTCAAATCTGAATTACAAAAGGTCTTATAGGAGTATTTATACTCTAAGTTGAAAGAAACCCTAATGAGACATGAAACACTAAACCCAACTAATAATAAAACCCTAATGGACTTTTAAACATGAAGCCCAACTAATTATAATAATAAAGCTAATTTAAATTGTCTTAAAATACTAATGGACTTCAAATACATTAGCCCAAACTTAATAAAATTCGCACAAAATTGAAACCCAAAATACATGCATCAAATTAAGCCCAAAATATGATTATTTAGGCCAAAATGAGTCTTCATATATGTAGCACTTGGTCCAAGCTCTTTAAATTCAAGTCTTTGAGCCCAAATCATGTTGTATAGCTCCACTTTCAGCCTATATCAAGAAAATGACGTTTTCAACATTTTTTGGTGACACACTTGATATTTTCCTTTTGTCAAGCCTCTTGAATTAGCCCATATAAAATCTCCTTGATCCACTTAGCTCCCAATGTTGTGATTAGCCCATTTCGAATTCACAATGAACCTTCGGTTGTGTTTCGCATCAAAAGGTCACTTTTTGGGCATCTGAGGTTCCTAAGACTTCAAATATTTTCTCTAACTCTCTATTCCATTCTTCAGCTAAGGATGGGTCAAGACTATATTGGAAAGATTGTGGTTCAGCTTTTTGAAATTCTGACCAATCCTGAAAAGTGTGATTGTCTATTGGCCGCTCGTGCTCAATATTGGTGTTCCTATTGTCACCCACTCCATTTTCTTGGAAATGTTGTAACATCTTATTTGTGGCAGATGCTTGGTCTTTAATGGCATCAACCATTTCTCGGAGGGTTTGCATCATGCTTTCTAGGCTCCCATCGGTGCTACTAGTTGGATTGGTGAATGTCATGTTGTTCGCTACATAAACAAAACAATTATTGAGGTGATAAGGCTCAATAATAATTAGTTATGAAGAGAAAAGTAGAACATCAAACAGTTCAATATAGGTACACTTGTACCCATGACGTCTACCCATAGCCCTCCAAAAATTTTTTTTATTAATAACTGTGCTCTGATACCACAAATGTAACATCCCATTTTAATTTAATATTATTAAAATTCTTAGAAATATTAGCTTGAATTATCAAGATAAATGAATATAATTCTCAGATACATAATATTATAATGTAGAGGTCCTCAACATAATAGTTGATACATATATTGTCATATAAATTTCTTATATCAAATTAAAGTCCTATACTCCCAGACTCGATCTATTGCAAATCTCCCAATACATGAGCCTAAGATCAATCGTCCCCCTGTGTATTTGGATCCATCATGAAAATAAAATGAGAATCGAAAATTCTCAATAGGAAAGGAAACACGTTAAAAAAAATACTTCACATAATGTATCTAGCTGTATAAGTCACATAATAATAATAATATGGGATGAAATTAGAGTTTCAGTGGGTGGGGGACGAAATTGGTGTCTAAAATGGGAATTTCAAAATTTTAATTGACGCACTTAACTATCACATGAATTTTTTGTCAAAAATCTAACAAAAGTTAATACACGTATTGATTATTGTTAACGGCGAAACTCATAGGTACCTAAAGTGCAGTTTTTGAAATTACATAGCAGTGATATGAGACTTGACCAAATCCCGGGGACTTTTTTTTATAATTTACCGAATAAATAATTTGACGAAGTACTATATACTAGTTACTCACGTAAATTCTTTAATATTGATTGATTTTGTAATAACGTACATATTTCCTTAGGAGAAAAAAATATTTCCTTACTATTGATTGATTTTGGAATTATTTATAATTTTTATTGATTGAGTGATGTAGTTTTATAAGAAAATATATTATATTTTAAAATTTTGTGTACATTCTTTCTAATTATTAGAGATGATGTCAGAAAATGGAGATATGATATGTTATTTAAGATTTTTTTTTTTGAAGTTAGATTCAGAATTTTGAAAACAAAATTCTTAAAATAAAATCAAATTTTTGGGATAAATTTTATTTTGGTTATAAAACTATTTTTTGTTTCATTTTGATTCTTAAAGGTTCATATTTATTTCATTTTTGTCTCAAAAAATATGATTTTATATAGTTCATGCTGTAATTTTTAACTTAAATAATTGAGATGAACAATTTATTTCTTAAATATAGAAGTGATCATAAGGTGGTTCAGGTTTTGAACGGACCTGAGACCCGACTCTGGCCAAACGGACCATTTATAAAAACCATATATTTAATTTAACTGATTTATTTATTTTATATATTTTTTAATTTGTATATATAGATAAAAAATTAATTATGCATGAGTTTAATGATGTTTATATTAATAAAATATTTAATTTTTGTTCTTTGTTAAAAAATGTTAATTTTATTAAGATTAAGATTAAATTTCATGTAAATATATATAATTAATAAAAATAATAATACATATATACTTTTTACAATAAAAAAATATTTTAAAAAGAAAATATAAATATATATAATAAAAATTTGACTATATCTCAAGATGAGTCTATAATAAGTATTAGACTCGAGACCCAACTTAAAGTGCACGGAGTAGGATCGAGTTGGCTAGGCCATATCGAGTTATATTCACCCTTACTCAAATATATAATAATAATTGAGTTGACGGAGAGAAAAATAAATTTTCATTCTTAGTTATAAATTATAGATAAATTTGTGATTGACTTTTATTTTTATTTTAAACTAAAAATAATACTAAAAGTATTGATAAAATTATATTTTAGAGACTAAAACGGTATAAATATAAAAATTTGAATGAAAAAACCTACTATTAGGTCTCTTATTTTTTACTGAGTCAACGATTTGGTCCCTCATTTATTGAAATAGACTACTTAGTCTCTCATTTATCATAAATCATAATCGTCAACTATTTAGTTCCCCAGTTAAATTTATTAAATTTATTTGATGAAGTAGATGTTAAATGCCACTTTGGCATCCTAGTCACCTAAACCAACTGAACTAGACCAACAAACACATTAAACCGCCCTAAATTTGAGTCACATGTGATCCCAAATTTCAAACCCTAGGTGGTCCAAATTAGTTAAATATATGACATTTAACGTATCACATGTGCACTTAACGGTCAGGTCGTCAGTGTCAGTAACAGAGATATGCCGCATGGACTAACGAGTTGACATTTGTAATTTTTTAGGGACTAAATAGTCTATTTCAAAAATGCTGGGACCAAATAGTTGAGATTGTAAAAAAAGAGGGACCAAATAGTAGGTTTCCTCAATTTGAATACAAAAATAAAATGAAAAATAATTAGTATGATTGCGTTTTGTCATCTCCCTTATCTTCTTGACGCCAGAGGAGTTGAAGGAGGCAACTAGGCAAAGTGAAGTAGAGGGAAACGCAGGCAAGAACACAAACACAGAGTACGATTTTGATTTTGTTTGGGGAATACCTAATTACCTATTATCTTCTTCTTCTTCTTTTGATGTATGTATTTCATTCGTTGTTTGTTCGTACTTGATACAGCTATATTACCTTCCGTTTTTTTTTTTTTTTTAATTTTGATGGTATGGGCTTCGTTGTTCTAAATCTACTCCATGGTACACTCTTCTCAACCAAATTAAGTTTCCATAACTGCCCCAAGTGGCTCCAACAAAAGACGACTGAAAAAATTCCCAAATTTCAGATACGTAATGATGGTACTCTTCTGGCTTTGCAAGGTTATTTAGTATAAGTGAGCTTTTGCGATCTATTTATTATCTCTGTGTTATCCATTATTATTATTTTATGTTATTTGTGACAGGTGCTAGAGAGTTGGCAAGTCATGTTGAAAGTTCGTTTAACCATACGGTAATAATATGCGGTCTTGGTCCCATTTTGTTGTATTATTTTGGTATGATGTTTGAGTTCAAGTTTCAGTTGCTAATTCCCAACTCCAAAATTTGAATTTATTTCTGTTCAAGTTTAACACTAAGAAAGCAGATCCTGTTTTAATTTCTCTTAATATAGCAAGAAATTCTATTTGAAGTTCAAAAATCCTCCCCACTGTACAATGTTGACTTGACATAATCATACTTTCTAGATCCCGATTTTATAGAGGGACAATGTGGTTCAGGATTTATTATTCATCTTAGGTTATGAATATTTGCTTAACATCTTTAATTACTAATTTTCAGATTACCATGAACGAAGCCAGTTTTGCATTATAGATCATTAACTATCTGTGTATTCTAGTCCTAGGCTTTGTAAACTGAAATGAAGGGAAATAATGGGAAAAAAAGTACTTATGTGAGGTATTTTGGCAATTGCAGTCTGACCAGACATTTCTATTTAGCTTATATGAGATATGGGCATTTATGCAATCCATAACGTGTTCTCTATTCGTATTGTGTTCTAGAGAAGGAGAGTATCATTGGTTTTGCTGATTTTTGCCTGTTGGCACAAAAGTAAAATTACACACTTTGTTTGTATATTTTTCCCTCTTTAATTCAGAAAATACAAACCATCATAGAGACTATAACCATAGGTCCTTGGTATTTATATTTTGTACATATTTAGAATACTTGTGATGCTGAAGATTGGACGGTTGCTTCTGGAATGTGCTTCTGACGTAAACATGTCATGTTTTGCTTTTAGATTTGCACTCATCATGGAGGAGAGTTAAATGACTTTCCTCATGTACAAACACTTGGAGAATTTCCTAAGGCAGAACTTTCTACCAAAGTTGTCATGGTTAGATTTGATTCAAACATTTTGATCAAGAAACAGTCCGAGCAACAGACTCAATCAGCTTGTAATGCATTGCGTACAATTAAATATTTATATGAAGCTGGGGCAAAAGTAATCCTGGTCACTGATTGGGATGTAAATAATTCAGAACTTCTTCACACAGAGTCTGTTGCAGGTACATAATTGTTTTAGTTGCTGGTGTGGAGTTTGGCTATTAAATAAACTGCTTAGAGCGATTATCATTTTTCTAATGTAAGGAAAGATTGGAGACAATATTGTGTTATAGAGGTTGAAACTGTGATTAGTATGGGCATTGGACGTAGCAAATAGTTTTTTTTCTTTAAGGGTGACCTTACTGTATTATTGATGATGATCACTATACTTCAGATTTCTTGTCAGCAGTTCTTCATGTACAAGTTGTTCCGTTGCAACACATATCTTGTAAAACGCTATCAAAGATGGAAGGGTCTGAGAAAGTTGATATTCTTCTTGTTGAGAATCTTTCCAATTTTAAAAAGGAAGTTGCCAATTGTTCAGAGTTTGCTAAAGAATTATCATCAGGAGTTGATATCTTTGTTAATGACTCCTTCTCTTGCTCTCATAAAGTTTTAGCATCTACTGTTGGTGTCACTCGTTTCTGCTATGCCTGTATGGCTGGTTTTCACTTTGAAGAAAGTTTATGTATACTAAAGAGGGTTGCAGAAACCACCAAGAAACCTTATGTTGCAATTGTATGTTTCTGTTGCTGCTACAACATTACTTATTACACATATGCCATTCAAGACGATGTAAAGTCTCATCATTAATAAATATTATATTCTGCTTGTTTCTCATAAATCCAGATTGGAGGGACTAATTTCTACGACAAAGCAGCTGCTGTGCGTTTTTTAGCTTCCAGATGTCAGGGTTTGGTGTTTGTGGGAATGATGGCATTTCAAATAATGCATGCATTAGGAGTTCCAGTTCCTTTTCATCTGCTGGAGCATAAGGCATGTAATGAAGCTTTAGATATAGTGCGACTTGCTCAAGAGAGAAATCTACAGATTCTGTATCCAAAAGATTTTTGGTGTAGGAGTGAAGGCAATCCAAAGCAACTGCAAGATTTTCCTTCTCACGGCATTGTGGATGGTGAGTTTTTCTTCCCTTTGTTACTTTGGTTCTCTTAAAAATTTAGCACGAGCATTTTCCTCTATGACAAGTTAATTGCATAGAATATAATTATAAACCATTCTATCCCAGTACCAGTAGTATTGGACGTTATTTGAGATGCTTGCATGGGCAATTATCTGTTAGAATGCTTGTAATATTTTCAATGTGTTTATATTGGATATTATAAGTAATGTCCTTTTTCTATATATAACTAATTTAATACATGAATATATTTAATTAGTTATGTATTAAGTTTAAAATTTTTATCAACAGACCTGACAATTGCTTGACTAGCTATCAACAATTAGTAGATACATTTATTAATTGGTGTTTTTTGATAATTGATAGACATATCTTTTAATGTGAAAAGATACATCTATTAAACGATGTCTGTTAACAATTAATAAACACATCTTTTTTCTTTTTAGTATATATAAAAACATCTTTTATTTGAAAAACTATATCTTTTAATAGTTAACATGCATATCTTTTAATATGAAAGAATGTGTCTTATAACTTCTGTCTGTTGGTAAATAAATTATAAATAGTCCTCCATATGGCGAAAGTTGTATCATTACGAAAATTTAGTATTTATGCTTTGTTGTATCTCGGAAGGGGTTTATGTAATTGCTCATTATATAGGCAATCACTCTTGAAAGATAGTGTCACACCTGAAAGCCTTTCTTTTGTCTCTCTACTACTCTTACTTCTAACATTATCATCTATGCAGAAACATCATCTATCCAATAGTTTTATGCTTGCCAAATACCAATAGTATTCAGATTGAATCTATTATAATCTTGCCATAATTATGCAATTATTTGGTATCTTCTTAAAGCTTAATTGACCACGAAGTCCCAGGGTTATTTGTAATATATAGTAAGAATCAGATTATAATATATAGTAAGAATCAGATTATGATAACTATAGTTGTCTTCTTGTGGCATCTATTATAATATTTTTCAGTTAATTTTTCTTTAAAACCAATTGACAATAAAGCGTATTAAGGATAATTTGAGGATATATATTATATAGTTTTAATTTTTTGCCTTATTCATAAACTTAAGTTATGCACGTATTTTCTTAATTCCATCTGCCATTGGAAGTTGAACTTAAGATGCTAAACCATCAATTGGCGGCTTTAGGTGAGCTCCTGCCTGCCTATTTGTCTGTATCTCAATTTTGAAATTGATGACAGTGCGAAATTTTAATACCTAAGCTGTTTTTTTTGGTCTTCAATGACGCGTGTGCACACATTGTGTGCATATATCTGTATTTATGATATTTGATACATATTTGAATCTATACTAGGTTGGGTGCCTGTCGACCTTGGACCTGCATCATTAGATGAAATAGGCACCTTGCTTGCAATGTGTAAGGTACTAGAGCAACCTACTTTGACATTGTATTAGGCATAAACTACTCTTGGTTAAATTATTAAATATCATTAGAATAGAGAATCCACTGAAATGGGCATTTCTTGCCTACAGTTTTGTTTGCTAATTTTGGTTTAAAGTCACCTGAGTAATAGTTTATGTAGTACTCATAAATGTTTACATTACATAGTCACGTTTTGTTCTTAAGATCAACTTCATTTTATCTAATAATGGCATTATCACCAACAAGTGGTTGGTCCAAGTGGTTAGCGACTTGGTTCCGCTTAAGCAAGGTCCCGTGTTCGAGTCCTTGTGAATGCAGTTACCCTTTTTGGGAGACTCACCCACCATAGCCAGGTGCGCGACCCGGGTCTAGTCCGGATTAGTCGAGGAGTGGCCTCGGATACCGGGCAGGCAACTAAAAAACTAAAAAAAAATAATGGCATTATCAATTTATCTTGAAAAAGATGATTGTTGTTGTATCATGTTAAAGTTAGCCTCAAAATTTTCTTTGACTTATTGCAGAAAGTCATATGGATTGGTCCAGTGAAGTTTATCGGTTCAAGTAAATACACAAACGGAGCAATAAATTTGGCAAAATTGCTTAATCAGCTTAGTCAAAGCCACTGTGAAATAACTGTCATTGGAAATATGGCATGCAAATTAGTAAGGCAAGAACTGAGTTCCTCGTCTGCCTTAAGTATGGTTGAAAATGCTTCAGCTGCATGGGAATTTCTCAAAGGAAGGAAGCTCCCTGGTGTTATGGCCTTAGACAGAGTATATTCCCGTAACTTCAATTCTTTTAATCATTCTTTAACTTGACCATTAGGAGAATCAAAACATTCTTACATGCATCTTACATATGTAGTTTTATGAGTATTCTGTTAAAAGTTTAGAATTCCTATATATGATTTACTTTCATGTGTATGATTTTTGGACCTAATCTGAAATTTCTCTGATGGAAAAAGCAACTATGTCCATCATTGACATTTTAGGGATTGGAACAACTCAAAATAAGCAAGTAGTGTTCCTTAGACAATTTTATTTTTGTTTCTTAACCAACAAGTTCATAGCAGCCTAGGAAAAGGATGACAGTAATACAAGGGATATGTGAAAGATAAGATGAGTTAGAAAAATAAGTGCAAGGATCTTAAACACAAATACCTCTAATTGATCAATCCTATGGAGGGGACTAAGCTCCAATCACAAGATAATGATTCAAAAGATATATCTAAAGTCTAAGCTAGTACTTCTTGGTGTGATATTTAAATTTGCTGTCCTAATTTCTGGACACACATAAATCAGTGGCTGAATGGTAAATAACTGAATCTTGAGAATAAGGAAACATCTAGTAGTGGCCTATGATATTCCTTTTCCTCTCTGCTTCCCTCCATAATTCTAATTTGGCTCCACTTCTAGAACATGGAAGCAGTATAAATGCCTAACAAAAGAGACAGCCAAGCCGTTTCCCCCATGAATTAATCTTATTATCTCCATGTGTCCACTTTGTAGAGAAACTCATCAGTGGTCTCCTATCTATAGTTTCTGATTGGCATATTGGCTGCTGGAAATTGTTTTGCACACTGTTAGATCTGCTACTTATGAAATGGAAGGTGAGGTAAAAGATGGAGAGCAGCCCATGTTAGAAATGGGCTTCAGACCAATAGGAGCCAGACCGAGGTATATAGTACTGGACAGAGAAAGGATGAGCTGGACATGAAACAAAAAAGAGGAGAGCTGCCTCACAACGATTTCTGACAGTAAATGCTAGAGTTTGCTAGCGCCTAGCTGCCTTGATAAATAGCAGCTGGTTGCTAGGGAATAGGAAGGGAAATATCCGGGAGATTTGGGTTGGGAGAGTGCTGGCCTCTTGAATGCCATATATCTATATCCTTTTCTGTTTGTGTTGTTTCATGAGTGCTCTATTGTTCTTAGCCTTAGGTGTTCTATGTTTTTGACTTTGTGAGTGTTTTCCTACTGCAAATCAGCTGTAATTGCCCATTTTCCATTAAAGAGTGGGATTTTTGTATTATTTGCTGTTAAAATAATAAGGAAGGCTATATCACATTTTAATTTCAAATTTATGGAAAATAAAATATTTATGCAACTAAGTTATGTTATTGGCTCAAGGTTTGGGGTTTGTTTCTTTAAATTAGGTCTATTGGGATGATGGGGAATGAATTTCACTTGGATTTTAGTGTTTCCTTTGCTGGGTTGTAACACATACTTCTCTACCTCGTTATTTTTTCCTCTGATGGGAGAGGCACTCTCTTAGTTGAAATAGATTTGATTATAGAAAAAATGGGTAAAATGGAGTATTACCCATGTTCAATGCCATAAAGCTAGTTCATGTTAATTGTCAAAAGAACAATGTAGGTATTACTAGGCCTGTTTCAGAGCCACTACATGCTGATTAGGTTAGTGATAGCCCTGCTACCTATGAGTGGAAAAGAGATGAAAAAAATGGGAGAGCAACCCATGACTGAAAATGGCCTTGGGCCCAACAAGAACCAGACCAGGGTATATGATACACAAATGAAGGATGAGCTAGACATAAGACAAAATGGAGGGGAGCTGCTGCATAACGGTTTGTGGCATGAGTGCAAGAGCCGTGATAAATAGCCGAGGGTTGCGAGGGTATGGCAATGAAAATATCAGGGAATTTGGGATTGGGAGAGCAGTGGCCTCTCGAAAGCCAGATAATCTTTACATTTTCTATTACTGTTTTAGGTCTCATTGCCTCTTCTTTCTGTTTCGATTAGCTGAACCTGTTATTCCTGTACTGTTTCTCTTTATTGTATGCATTAAGGGCTGTTTTTAGGCTCTTGTTTCTATTCAGTAAAGAATGTTCCTATCGAAGCTGATGTAAACATCTCATTTAACCAATCTGGTGTATCTAATCTTCTGTTAAGCAACTCAAAGTGCTAATACATTGTGCATTAATAATTTTGTTACCACTTAGAGTAGTTATATTTTGCAGGCATATCCATTTGAGATCAACTGGAGCGACATGTATTCTGACCCAGCTCAACCACTGGTTGTTGATATAGGAAGTGGTATTGTTTGTTTTCTATGTGTTATATTTACTACGAGCATATGAATTGGAGCCTAAGAAGCAATTAACCTATAAGTTCTAAAGGCATTTTCTAATGTAAAAGCATTTAATTTGATCTTAACGTCGCTACATGACAATGATATGGCTTATTTGCATAATATCATGGATCTCACCGATTCTTTTATGAGATTGTCATAAATTGGTCGCCAAATTTTGTTAGAGAAGAAGATAGATGGGTATTTTTAAGAGAGTGGGATAAATGAAACATTGAACTCTATTACAGGTAATGGGCTTTTTCTTCTGGAAATGGCACGGAGGAGGAAAGATCTGAACTTCCTTGGTTTGGAGATTAATGAAAAGGTTCTTTGCTTACTTTTTCTCCTCCTCATTCCCTACCTCTTTAATTTTTTGTTCTTTAAATTTTACAAATAATGCTTCTTTTTGTTAATTAGTGACAACTTTTTCAGCTTGTGAGATGCTGTTTGGAGTCTGTTCATCAGTTTGGCATAGAGAATGGGTAAGACTGTTTGCTTTCTTAGTCTAAACAGTTACATCATCTATTTGGAGTAAGGTTGCAATCTAGGAAATTGATTGTCTTAGTTGGGCCTGAAGAGAGGGCACATGCATATTCTAGAGGCAGCAAATTCAGTCAGAATAACGTATCACTAGTTTCAGAGTTCTAGGGTAGTTCGATATCTATCCTTCATTCCTTTGTTTAACCATGTAAGTTTTTTTTTTTTTTTTTTCTCTGGGTTTCTTCATGTTAGGTACTTTGTTGCAACTAATGCAACATCAACATTTCGTTCCATCGTTTCTACTTACCCAGGAGAGTTGGTTCTTGTTTCAATACAGGTTAGGCACAAATTCTTATTCTTATAATATAAATTCTCAAGTTCCTTTGAAATTTTGATGTCTTTGTTTCCAAATTCTATAATATATAGATAATAAGAATTAGGCAAAAGTAACCTTTTCATCCCTGAACTTTATACCAATTTTCAATTTCGGTTCTATCTTTTGTCATAACTTCATCCAAATATTAACGACAGATTCCTCGTGGCTAATGACATGTGATGTAAAATTGGTAGGAAAGAAAAGCTCAAATCCTAACTCAAATTAAAAATCACGATGGAGTATGTCACTAATTTATTAGAAGTTAGTCAAAGGATAAAATCGACAAAAAGCGAAATTGTGGGGATGATATTGACAATATACAAACATTAGAGACGGAATTGAAATTTGATGTGAAGTTTGGGGATGAAAAATGTGCTTTTGCCTAAGAAGTATGAAACATGTATGGACGAAGTGGAGAATGAAGACTAGGGAGCAGGGGGTAGAAAGTTAAATAACTTACCATTATTTTTTCTTTGTATTTAGAATATAAAAATAATGACTTTCTCCCTATGATTTCTTTTGTATTTGTAATTTGTATTTTTTAAAAAATTAAAATAAAATTGGCATGTCCAAAAGTGCATGCGAAGCCCACTATTGGTGTGTGTGTGTGTGTATTGTAAGCAGTGATAGTAGGGTCTTAAGGTCACAATAGCCTTATAGAAGAGTGTCTTAATGAATAAGGGTGTAAGAGATATAAAATGGAATGCCTAGAGTGGCTAGTGCTTAGGTTTTGTGCATATCCTTCTTATCTCCTAATCTTGAGCTATTATGCCTCAGTGATTGCATGTATTGTTCTACTACAATACGGGATGGTTGATTGTCATTCTAGGGACCTGTGTAGTATGAGATGTCCAACTTCCATAAAGAGTAGTATGGGATGTTTGGTGGAATATTTGAGTGCTTTGGTTCTCTCCTTTTGACGGCTAACTTTTTAGAGAGGGTTTCTTAAAGTCACTTGAGTCTCATCACTTTTCTAAATATATATAGATATATAGACACACATACATACATACATATACCTCCTTTTTGGGTCGTATTTTCATTAATTTTGTATTAAAACACAAATTGCTACTATTTTTTCTCAAATACCATATAAATCTCATTTATTTCTTTTGTCATTGATGAGACTCAAATAACAATGGGAAACCCTCCCTCAAAAGATAATTGTGGAGATGGTAAAACCAAGGAACTTGTGTACTTCACTCCTACCACCAAGTCCTTGTCATATCACAGTCTTAGTGGCTGCACTCTAAGAGACTTTGCTCTATGACACTTCACCTCCGAAAGTAGCTCTTTTCTGTCTCATTGAAGGCTCTAATTCCAATTGATGAGACTCAAGTGATCTTGGACAATCCTCCCTCAAAAGCTAGCTATTGAGAGGGAATTGAAGAAGACACTTATGTTTTCCACTGGGGTATTGCATACTATTTGATGTGGGACCTAGTCATCCCATACTACAAGTCCCCATCAGTTATGATGATCAGTTGATGTCTCTTTTTTGTTAAATGGGGAACAAGTAATCTTAGGAAAATATGCTAACTGTGTTAGTAGGTTGCTTAGTTTAAGTACTGTACGGTTGGCCCTTAGGAGTGGGGGTGGCTTGTAATATAACTATGTAATTTGCTTTCTGGTTATATTTAAGCGGTTTTATCAAAAAAAAAAAAATGATGATCAGTTTATCACTAACTTGCAGACAACAATGTAGTGCATAACCTGTACATTATTCACCGTAGACTTCCAGTCTACTTTAAGGCTATATTCACTCTTTGGCAAGAGAACCAGTTAATAAAAGAGAAGATTCACACGTACAGTAATTCTATTAATAATTTTACAAACAATATATTGATACTTATATTGCTAGAGCCAATTAATCGGTGAAAAAATCATGTGGCCTGGTTTTTGTTTCTATCTAATTGTTTTCCATTTTATATCAATTATGGCTTTTTTCGTCTTCAGTGTCCAAATCCGGACTTCAATAAACCTGAGCATAGATGGAGTATGCTGCAGAGATCTTTAATTGAATCTGTAACGGATCTTCTTGCATGTGATGGGAAGGTAATTAATTATTCCCAGGAAGAGCTCTACTTGTATTTCAATGTTTAACATGCATGTCATGGCCAGGTCTTTACCCTCTATCCTTGGTAATTCGAATTAAACTATTTTTTGTTGTGTCATTTATCATTTGGTGTTGATGACTATTCAGAATATTGATACTGACCAGGTTTTCCTGCAATCCGACGTTGAAGAAGTTGCTACAAGAATGCGAGAGCAATTTTTGAGATATGGTAAGGGTAAGCTTGGTTTGGTGCATGAGCATGTGCAAGGCAATTCTAGTTGGCTTGAAGAAAACCCATTTGGTGTTAGGTCAGACTGGGAGCATCACGTGTTAGAGCGTGGGGCCCCTATGTACCGCTTGATGTTCACTAAATCAATTGCTACCGGTGAAGTTTTAGAAATTGGATCAGGTAAAGTTAATTTTAGGTGAAGTTCCTAAAGTTCTAATAAAGTATTATTAAGTGAAAATAAATATGAAGAAAAGTAGGGTAGCAATGCAATATGCCAATTATGTAGAGTCAAATATATTATTAAGGTAAATTACACTTTGGTACCCTGTGGTTTGACCCTATTTCACTTTGGTACCCTGTGGTTTGAAACTTGACACTTTGGTACCCTGTGGTATTTTCCTTTAATACTTTGGTACCCTTTGGAGCTATTTTGTAATTTTAACCATAATAAATTTTGCAAAAATTACATATTGACCCCTAAATTTTTTTAAAGTTTTCATTTTAGTCTCTAGATAATATGTATCTAGGGACCTATTTGTAATTTTTTAAAAACTTTTTGGGGTCAATATGTAATTTTTGCAAAATTTATCATGGTTAAAATTACAAAATAACTCCAAAGGGTACCAAAGTGTTAATGGAGAATACCACAGGGTACCAAAGTGTCAAGTTTCAAACCACAGGATACCAAAGTGAAATAGGGTCAAACCACAGGGTACCAAAGTGTAATTTACCCATATTATTATATTAGAACTTTACGAACTTCACTCAAAATTAACTTTAGCAAATCCATCTTCGAAGTTTCGGGTTGCACATGATGATTGTTCTAGAAAGTTAATCAACCACTTCAAAGGGTAACATCCAAGTGGATCCTCTACATTCTTTTTTTCTCTGTATTCTTGGGAATGATCTGGTAAAAATCTGTTTTTTTTTTTTGTCACAAGCAAGGAAATGGTCTCAGCACGAAAATTATATATGTTGATAAGTAGCTTAAAATGATTCTTTATTCTTATTGCTACTATTGTACTCATCATCTCCATTGCGGGGTTGAATAGTTTCTGTTATTATCCTACATACATTAATTGCATGGAGAAAATTTGTGCACTTGAATGGTAACTATGACTTTTGTTATTACTTAGCTTGTCATTACATTATTGCTTTGTATTGCAAAGAGGTACTAGTGTGGCTAGGCAGTGTTGCTGACAAGTTTTTGAATAAACTTCTCTCAGAAATAGAGCTGCTGAATTATATATATATTGGGATATACTTGATATGACCTTGGGCCTTTGATCTAAATATTTCATCACGATTCTTAGTTATGGACCTTCAAAAACAAAAGAGAGAGACCCAAAGTGACTTTCAAAAACAAAAGAGAGAGACCCAAAGTGGCTGCCGGAGTTTGGGACCGTTGGCTCTTGATTGTCTGGTTTATTTAGATTAATTTAATAATTGAATTATACAAAGTTGTGTTTAAAATATTATTTTGCAATCAATTTTCGATGAGACGATATTTTATGCTCAAATTTTTATATTATTTTCTATTGTGTATAATTGTATTAAAGTTTTATAAATTTAAAACTTGTGTTTTAAAAGAAATAACCCACCATCCTTCTTCTCCCTTCTTCCCTAAGCCACAATTATTGGGTTTTTTTATATTAATAATAAAATAAAATATATTATGTATCTCAATACACAATATTTTTTTTTATTTCTCCAAATGGGTTATGTACTTGTCAAGCATATTTGTACTTGTCAAGCATATTTTAGAATTGGGACAGCCAATCAGCTGGTGTCACGTGGCATCACTTGATTTACATTTTTTAAAAACTTTAAAATCGTGCTCTGCAAACACAATTTCAGTACTTACACTACGTCAGTACTGAGTACTGAAATGATATACTGATATCAGTAAATTAGGGATTAGACTAAATTGATTAATTTTTTAAAATAAACTAAAATGATATAATTTTTAGTCCTTGAAAGATTAAAATTGACTAAAATTTACTGATATTAGTATACCATTTTAATCTTTCAAGGACTAAAAAATATATTATTTTGATCTTTTAGAGACTAAAAAATATTTTCAAATATATATATAAAAAGAAAAAGGCTTAAGTGCACTTTTGGTCCTATGACTATGACAAAGGTTTCATTTTGGTCCCATAACTTTTTTTGTTGCAATTTTGGTCCTATAACTATGACAAAGGTTTCATTTTGGTCCCATAACTTTTTTGTTGCAATTTTGGTCCCATAACTTCTCAAAAGGTTCCACCGTTAGTCCCTTGGTGAATTCCATACATATTTAGCCATTAAGTATGACGTGGCATAGTGACTAGGATCATGATGTGGAAAAATAAGATGAAATGGACTGAAATAGGATCTATATGCAACATATTAAAACTTATCTATACCCAACCACAATATATACAAAGAGTGGTACTTCCTCTTCCTCGTCAGCCCAACGGGACTTCCTCTTCCTCGTTCCGCTTCCCGATTCGCCGTCGCCGCCGCTTTGGTCGTTCGACTCTGACTGAGGATCCCATCGACTTTGTCGGCGCCTTCTGCTTGAAGTCTCTTCTTCCCCACCAAATTGGTCCTTGTCAGTACCACTCTTTGTATATTTTGTGGTTGGGTATAGATAAGTTTTAATATGTTGCATATAGATCCTATTTCAGTCCATTTCATCTTATTTTGCCACATCATGATCCTAGTCACTATGCCACGTCATACTTAATGGCTAAATATGGATGGAATTCACCAAGGGACTAACGGTGGAACCTTTTGAGAAGTTATGGGACCAAAATTGCAACAAAAAAAGTTATGGGACCAAAATGAAACCTTTGTCATAGTTATAGGACCAAAAGTGCACTTAAGCCTTTTTCTTTTAGAGACTAAAAAATTTTGGTCCTATTTCAGTCCACTCTTTGTATATATTGTGGTTGGGTATAGATAAGTTTTAATATGTTGCATATAGATCCTATTTCAGTCCACTTCATCTTATTTTGCCACATCATGATCCTAGTTACTATGCCACGTCATATTTAACGGCTAAATATGGATGAAATTCACCAAAGGATTAACGGTGGAACCTTTTGAGAAGTTATGGGACCAAAATTGCAACAAAAAAAGTTATGGGACCAAAATGAAACCTTTGTCATAGTTATGGGACCAAAATTGCAACAAAAAAAGTTATGGGACCAAAATGAAACCTTTGTCATAGTTATGGGACCAAAATTGCAACAAAAAAAGTTATGGGACCAAAATGAAACCTTTGTCATAGTTATGGGACCAAAATTGCAACAAAAAAAGTTATGGGACCAAAATGAAACCTTTGTCATAGTTATGGGACCAAAATTGCAACAAAAAAAGTTATGGGACCAAAATGAAACCTTTGTCATAGTTATGGGACCAAAATTGCAACAAAAAAAGTTATGGGACCAAAATGAAACCTTTGTCATAGTTATAGGACCAAAAGTGCACTTAAGCCTTTTTCTTTCTATATATATATTTGAAAATATTTTTTATAGATATTTATTTTAGACTATAATTTTATATGACCGACTCCAGAAAAGACATCAGACATATAACATAGTATAGATATATATCATATGGGGGGAGGCCCAACGACCTCCTCCCCAAATTAATTAGAAATTGTGCCCTTGGGGCACGATTTCTGGGCTGACATATGTTAGTCCTAAAACCGTGCCTCTCAGGCACAATTTCAGTACTGGCATAGTGTTAGTACTGAAATCATGTCTATAGAGCACGATTTTGAAAATAATTTTTTTTAAAAAAAAGCAAATCAACTGGTGCCACGTGGTACCAGGCTGATTGGCTTTCCCAATCTTAAAATCGTGCCTAACAGTTGCATAACCCATTTGGGGAAATCAAAAAAAATTTATTGAGTATTGGAATACATAATATATTTTATTGTATTATTAATATAAAAAAAAATCCAATTACTTCTCACTATTTGTAATTTTTAAATGAAAAAAATTTAAACTCTCCTTGATACATATAAATTCCTAACCCCAATACTTCCTTTTGGTAAATGTTACATTTATATATTAACTAGTGCTTACCCCGTGTGATGTCGGGG
>QANZ01044910.1:24756-45570 GCA_003254925.1 Chamaecrista fasciculata | reverse complement strand
TTTATATTTGCTTCCGCTGCGTTAGGCCCCTACAATTCCCAACACGAACCATATCCAATAGGGTTCGATTCCTCCTCTCGGAAACACCATCCCCATGGGGTTTCAGAAGGGGTAAGTCGTGAGACCATCTCACAGCTTCTAAGATGATCAACATATTCTTGACTCAAATACTCGTCTTCTCGATCGGATTGAAGGACTTTGATTTTCTTGTCAAGTTAATTCTCTACTTCACTTTGAAATCTCTATTTCAAAATACTCGGACTTATATTTTAATAGGTAGCCGTAGTCAAACCTATTGAAGCAGTTAGTAAGAGTAACCACCTTCAGCTTGGGTACTCTGGGTCCACATACATCACTATGTATGATCCCCAACAAGTCAGATGCCCTCTCAATGTGGCCAATGAAAGGCGCCTTTGTCATTTTTCCAATTAGACAAGATTCACAAGCATCATATGATTCAATATCAAATGAGCTTAGAAGTCCATCTCTATGGAGCTTCTCTAGGCGTTTCTCGTTTATATGGCCTAAACGACAATGCCAAAGGTATATAGGATTAGATTTGCTAATCTCAATCCTTTTCGTATCAATGTTATAGATATTGTTATCGTTCAAATTTCAAGATGCGATGTTTATCTTGCAAATCGCATAAGCAAATAAACATCATCTTTATAAATCGAACACCATTCTTTTCAGTTATCACATGCAAAACTTCCTTATCAAATAAGAAAGAGAAGCATTGTTTGAACCTTAAAGAAGGTACATGATAACAATAAGATAAGCCCAGAGGGATAAACAAGCTCGCATGTTCCCACAGCAACAGCAGCAACCCTTGCTCTATTGCCCACTTGTAGGTCCATCTCGCTTCTGTCCAGCTTTCTACTATCTCTAAGACCCTTCACATCAAATGTGAAAACCACATGCTATATCTAATACCCAAGCGGTTATTGTAGACAAGTGAACGCCTATAACGAAGATACCAGAAGTAGAGATCTCATCTCTCTTTTATTCTTTTGATCTTCCCAATACAATTTGCGATTTCTCAAAAGGCAAATTGCATCGTTTGAAGGCCTTGCCTTCTTGGTAGGTAGTGGGTTAGGCTCAGCCGCTGGCTTGGTCCCACCAAACTCGAAGTCTCCTTTCCTCTTTCCTTTGCCCTTCCCTATCCCCTGGTTCTGGAACGTTTCCCTGAGATGTGTGACCATCCCAACAGCCGACAATATTCCCTTGTTCAACTCTTTGAACTATCGTGGCTAGCATCAAGGCAAGTAACGTCCACAGAGTCATTGAAGTGCTTCTCCAAGCAGTTCTTTGAGCTCTTGGAGCGTCCTTGGCATGCTCTTCAGGGGAGGGATTTCTAGGACATAAAGTTTCCTTTGTTGGGTGAGAATAATTCTCAAATTACAAAACCAGTCAAGGAAGTCAGCAGCTTCCTTCGTTGGGTGAGAACATTTCTCAATTACAATACCAGTTAAGGAATTTTGTCCTAGACAACTTGTCCTTCTCAAGGACAGATCGCAGAGATAGTGATGAACTATTGTTTGTTGCCATTGATTCTACTACTAAGATATGAAAAGTTTAATTAGCAGGAAAAATAAATATCCACCATTTTATAAAACCCAGTAAAATTTATTATTAGTGGCTAAGACCCATATTTCACCAAAGTTTACCGTCGCTGAGGGCGATCATGCACTCTTTGGTTATTTAGGTAGGTAACTCCTTACCAATCACATCTCCATGTGACTCTTAGATCCTTATGGGACTGTATCATCATATGATACTTATTATGGCATGTTTCTCCCATCTAATGCCTTGAGGTCCAAAACTGTTTTGATAACCCCATTAAGTCACACGGTAAAACATGTGAATGGCTAGGTTCAAAACAACGAGGCCGAAGCCCAACCCCATATCATCAAGGCCCAACTAAACACGTGTCGTTGAGGGCGATCACCGCATTTAAAAAACCAGGATTTCAATAGGCGTCGTGTTGAAAATCCCATTCACTCGTGTCTCCTCAAGGTCAAAGTAGATACGTGTCGCTGAGGGCGATCACCGCTCCACGATGAACAAGATTTTGACAGGGCGTTTTAGCGACGGCATTGAAAACTTAAGATTTTCTAAAAGGGTTTGATTAAAAAAAGTTCCGTTTTATAGTTTAATTTTAAAACTCCTTTTAAATTTAAACGAGTCATGCCACATGTTTATTACCCCATTTATCTCATACATATAAACATGTGCCCGGATTTTGTATCGTATACAAAATCCCACGCTCGTATCGTATACGTGGTTGTAGCGCGATATATAAATAGCATGTTAAAATTTCGCACCCTAAACATACATCTAGCGCATCACATACAAACTAAATGTAAAAGCATACACCGTGTTTAGATATGGCCCATCTACCCTAGAATTCTCCCAAGCCAATGAGAGAACTTTTCTAAAAAGAAAAATAAAATTATACGTGAATAAACCCCAGTTACATTGAGTTATAAACTGAAAGTAAATTTTACAACAGAGTAGAGGAAGACGACACACAGGCCGTATTTGCCGAAATAAACCTCCTAGAGCCATATCCAACACCACACAATTCAAATATGAACAATTCATACAATTATGTCAAACACGGCATACAACACATATATTAAAACTCCTTTCAAGATTGTGTTCAATTTAGGGTCTGTGCAATTTTAACATGCCTTTTCTTGAGATTAGGCCTTTTATCAATAATTATAAAATTCAGGAATCTCATTCAAGAATTTTAAATTATTGACGCCCAAAAATTTTAAAATTCATAATTTTAACAAATTTTCAGCCACCTTTATAATATTATAATTAAAACGCTTTTAACTATAATTATTGTTGATTTTTAGTAAAATATAAAAATATAGAATGAGAGAGTAGGATGTGAGAAACACTTTTCTTGATTGTTTTTTTTTTTATTTCAGGGTCAACACTTTAATGCAGATTGATTTACATAATCAAATCTGATTCTTAACACTCCCCCTCAAGTTGGAGCATAGATTTTAATCATGCAACTTGCTACAAAGGTATTCTAAAACATAAAAACCCATACATCATAACAACACAAAACAAACTAATAAAAACACCCTTAAACAAACTTCTCTGAGACTCCCCCTATCAGTGATATCTCAAATAGTGACCATGTAGTGTGATCTCTAAGGTCCAAAAGAGTGGCAACATCCATTGGATTTAAAGGAGACATACACCAAATCTTCGGTCAGTGTTGTCTCAAAATGTCACCTTAAATGGTGATCTCAAAACATCCAAGAATTGCAATGTCTAGTGGACTCTGAAGTGATGTCTCAGAAAGCATCGAAAACCTCTTAAAGCAGCCAGAACAAGAACTGAAGACACCAAAACTGGTGAGACAAAGTGAGTTCAGCGAAGGAAGAAGCACATGGCTCCATAGCATACATGGCTCCTCACAAAGAAGACACCAAAGGAGATCTAACAGCATGAATGACTTGTAAAGGAAACCCAAAGACACAAAGAAGACACAATAGTAAAACAAATACAAGGCAAACAAAGTAGACAACTCAAAGGAAATCACCACTAAAGTTGCTGAGAGAAGAAAAGATGATCTTGTGACTAAAATCATATGGGGAGAAGAAGCTGGAATGAAAACACAGCCATTAGCCCATGGATGAAGTCACAAAGAGAGGAGGCTGGAATGAAAACACAGCCATGAATAATGTGAGAAGGGATGGAATGAGAACACATCCATAACCACAAACTTCAGTCATCAACAAACTTGAGTGAAAAAACATTTGAGAAGAGGACAAATAAAAAATTACTAAATCACAATAGACAGAGAATGGATGAAAATGAGAATAGGCTGAGACAACCAAAGAAAGGGAAAAAGAGCAAGAACAATGAGACTCACTAGACGCATAAACAAAGACTCAAATAGATGAAGGGGAAGAATTTTTCAGAACTGGAGAGAACAAAATTCACCCAGGCTCAAAAGGCTCTGATACCATGTTGATTTTTAGTAAAATATAAAAATATAGAATGAGAGAGTAGGATGTGAGAAACACTTTTCTTGATTTTTTTTTCAGGGTCAACACTTTAATGCAGATTGATTTACATAATCAAATCTAATTCTTAACAAATATAAAGGACTTTTCGATTTTGGCCAAAAACTTCAAGAAAAATTTCCAATCGATCCAATCGATTATATATGTATCAAATACATATAATTTGCACCTTTTTCTGTAGATTGAATTTTTAAGAAAATTGTTCGGTGGATTTTTGTAAAACCAAAATCGGTGATTGAAAGCGGTAAACACACATATCATACATCATATGTACACATAAACAGTTTTAAATCCTAGAACTAACCTGGCTCTGATACCACTGTTGGGAATTCTAGGCGCCTAACGCATCGGAAGCAAAAATAAAATTTAAAATTTAAAAGCGCCAAGTCCTAAAATTCCCGAACGGATCCGCTAGTAGAATTTAAAACCTGTTAAGATAGTGGTATACCTCACGAGTTTCAATCGGTTGGTTGTACAAGCCGTGTCCTAGGAGTCCACTCGCAGCGTCCTCCCTCTGTCGGTGATCCACACGAACAGTTTGTCGGGGACCAAGGTGCTAGCCTTGATTCAAAATCTACAGTGTATTTGAACTCAAGAACTCCTTCTTGATTCAAAATCCGAAAGTGGCGCAATGGAGAATTCCCCACAAGAACTCCTTCTTGTCTTTCCTTCTCACACAAACCCTAATTTTGGTAACCTCAAATCAAATTTCCTAACTCCTTAGGCAAACTCGATTTTTCCCTCTCAACTCTTGAGAGCCAAAAATTTCCTCACTTGGAAGCTAGGGTTTGAAGGTGGCGATTTTCTATCTCTCTCAACAAGGAGGATGAAAAATGCACTAATGAATTCTCTCATAGTTAGCCCTAGGCGCCTAGCCCTAGGCTCGTTATAATTATATTTAGAGCATTATTATGATTCCAATTTATAATAATATGACTTCATGAATTGAATTTCAAATTATAATATTACCATAATATTTAATTTAAATTCAAATCACAATCTTTTGAGAATCAAATTGGAAAATCAAATCTTCCAGGATCCTTATGTTCATGCACCATGCTCTCTAAATAATTCTTTGGAATTTTATAAATCAAAAACCTTCCTAACTCTTAGGAAGTCATGATTCTCCAAAGATCCTGATTTGAGATCTCACCAAATCTATTTGAATTCAAATCTTTTGATATCTCCATCAAATCTTTTGAATTCAAACTAATTATTTAAATTAAAAAAACAACTTTATTAATCTAAATACACCATAAGAGGCGCCACCCTCTCAAACAATATTGGGGAATTTTATAAATCAATAATTTCCTAACTTTTAGGAAACTTATCTGATTTATTTTTCCCTAATATTTAAATTGTAAATAATTAATCCCCATTAATCATTTAACAATTATTATATTTAAATTTTTCCCACAAATTTAAATACTTCACAACTGTAGATCAATTAAGACAAGACTTAATGTCCCAAACATTTCGCTGCGTCTTAAATCGTGCCACCGGAGTGACCCACGAATTAACCCTAATTCGTGTCCCTTTTAAACGGTGTCCTGATCCTGCTCATGTGTGACCCAGCAGGCCCCACGTGAAGTTGGCAGTAAGTCATCTCCATGACTTACAAGTCGTGAGCGGACTCTAGCAAGCCATCAGGACTACCCAAAACACGTGAGTTATCGTTTTTACCAAAACCGACTTAACCTTAGTACCACCTTGTCATAGACCCTATTGTCACACGATATCTTGGTCATGGATTAGGCACAGAAAGTCATCCATAATCCAAACCTCAACTTTCTCGATTTCCTGAGTAAGTCCCATTTCCCAGCGTGGCCACGCATTTCCTTGGACAGACTCATCGAGGGCGCCAGTTAGCTATCTCTAATTTAATGAGGGACAAAATCCCATTTTGGCCAATCCACATTCCTCAGCACGGCAATCAACCAAACCCGTACTTAGCCCTTATGGCTACCCTGCTACGGGCAACGTTAGACTAAGCCAAAGTCTGACAACTGCAACGCCGGAATAATGATGACCCCAGGTCTAAGGCGTCGTGACAGGCGTACAGGAGAGGCAAGCCGATGACTAAACCCATGCAGGACTCTCCGGGTCATGTCCAGCAACTCGTAACCCCTTACGTAATTTCACCATGACTCTCGTTCCAGCATCTAGTGCATCCATCTCTATGCACCGAGGTCATGCTGGTCTTAGTTCATTTTCGTTCCCACGAAAACAATCGACCAGGTACAGATTTAGATTAATTATCTCATATTTAATCACGGACTGTTATCATAGTAAACATGCTAATAATATGATAACCATTAATTTATCTCCATAAATTAATCAATATGTTCAAAACATATTTATAAAATGATTGGCCCTAGGGCACAATCTCCAACAGTTTACCTAAATCAAACGGATGCTTGAAAGATTGCAATTCCAAGAAGTCCACAGACTCGTGTCCTTCCTCTGCCGGTGATCCACACGAACAGTTTGGCAGATATTCAGGTGCTAGCCTCCAATCTCTTCTCCAAGAGATTATGGGAACCAATCTACAAATCTTGAAATTTCAAGAACACTTCTTGAAAATCCAAGAACCAAGGTGGCGCACTTCTTGAAAATCCAAGAACCAAGGTGGCAGACTACCAAGAACGACTTTCTTGGCCACACTTACTCTAGGTTTTGCGCCTCTATCGTACTCTCACACACAACTCGCCCTTTTATCCGTAAGTTTAAGGGTTAGTTCAAAACTCTCTCCCTCTTCACTTCTTGGGATATGCGACTTCTTTATGTGTTTTTAAAGAGTCCCCATTCCTCAAATTAGGGAATCACAAAATCTTGATTATAAGATTACATTAATATTATAATTCAAGAATAAGAGGCAATCTCAATTTAAATTTCAAGATCATATCTCGAAACCTAAATCTAGAATGCACACTTCCCATTGGTTGGAATGAGTCAAGAGGATTTGAATTCTTAATTAAAATATTACATTAATATCTTAACCTAAAATTCAAAATGCATTCTTGAAATTCAAAATGCAAGATCAAATCTTGCATTTGTATCTCCAAGAATTTGCCCCCCTCTTATAGGAATTTAATAAAGGGTAAAATACAGGAAAGGTACCTGTGGTTTGGCCTAATCTCACTTTTATGACGTGTGGTTTCAAAAGTTGCACATTAGGTGCCTGTGTGTTTCGCCATTAAACAGAAGCAGTACTTGTGTAATTTTCCATTAAATTTTTGACGGAAAAAGTAGTACTTGTGGTTTCAAAAGTTGCACATTAGGTACCTGTGGTTTTGCTAAAGCTTGAACTACATATTAGCTTCATATTTTGAACATTAAACGATGAAACCCAACACTCTCTTCATCTTCATCATCATCTTCTTCCCATAAACTCAACAAACCCTCATTTCTCATACGAATTTCAAATTCCACTCATCAAATTAAATCAGAAATCACACACACACACACACATAGATATACATTAATCAGAAATCACCTGAATTATCATCTCCAAATTTCTCGGCGGATTTTGAAGCAATTTCAAAGATTTTGGGTTTCTAATTTGATTTGATGAAATTAGGGTTGTTGAAATTGCAGATCGAAGAGGGTTTCTGTAAAGGCCTCACGTGAAGTTGGCAGCAAGTCATCTTTATGACTCACAAGTCGAGAGCGAACTCTAGCAAGCCATCACGACTACCCAAAACACGCGAGTTATTGCTTTTAACGTTAACGACTTAACCTAAGTACCACCTTGTCATAATCCCTATTGTCACACAATATTTTGGTCGTGGATTAGGCACGGGATTGTCATCCATAATCCAAACCACAACTTTCTCGATTCCCTGAGTTAGTCCCATTTCCTTGTGTGGCCACACATTCCTTGGACAGACTCATCGAGGGGCCCAGTTAAATATCTCTTATCATAATGAGGGACAAAATTCCATCTTGGTCAACCACATTCCTCAGCACGACAATCAACCAAACCCATACCTAGCCCTTATGGCCACCCTGTTACGGGCAACGTTAGACTAAGCCAAAGTCTGACAACTACAACGCCGGAATAGTCAAGACCTCAGGTTTAAGGCTATCGTGACAGGTGTACAGGAGAGGCTAGCTTATGACTAAAACCCATGCAGGACTCTCTGGATCGGTCCAGCAACTTGTAACCCTTTACTTATTGCATCATGACTCTCGTAAAGTATCTAGTGCATGTATATCTATACACCGAGGTCATGCTGGTCTTAGTTCATTTCAAGTTCCCACTCGAATGAGCGACCAGGGACAGTTTAGACTAATTATCACATAATTAATCAGGGATTGTTATCATAGTAAACATGCTAATAATATGATAACGACTCAATTTGTCATCCATAAATAAGTCAACCAGTATGTTCTCACATACAAAATGATTGGCCCTAGGGCACAATCTCCAACAGTTTGAGCCTGTTTTGATATCTGAAACACTAAATAAACCATTAAGTAGCACCTATTTATAAAGGACAATAAATAAACGCTAATTAACCTATTTTATCCACTTTATTACGCCACACCTTGGTGCAACCCTTAACATATTAATTGGCCTAATTATAATATATTATTAGTTTAAACATATCAAAAGAAGACCAAATAACTTGTTCATATTTGGGATGGTCACGGGGCTACCCTCGAGTTGATCAAACCCATGTTGCGTTTATATATGCCGACCGATCGCCTTGCGAACTCATCTCACCCACGACGGCCATATTTCGTATTTTGCGGACTCCCACTCCCTCCATCGTTTGAGATCGTGGGTCGGAACGTAGAGGACCCCCTCCGGTTTCCACTGCCGCTCGCTGCTCTATAAGTACCTCTGAAGAACATCAGTTAAAGGTTAGCTACTTCTGAACTCAAAACTCTCTTTACTCTCATCTAAACCTCATTCTAACTTGAGCGTCGGAGTGTTCTTCGTAGGGCCCCCTGTGAAGTCTTTTGCAGGTCATTTCATTTCATCTGTTGCTCCAGCAGTCCCTCAATTGAACTAGATAAGCTTGTTCGTTATTTAGTTTATCATTGGCGCCGTCTGTGGGGACCCTGCTGCGTGTTCTTCACCACATGTCTCTCACTTTTCTCATTTTATCGAGCCCCTCCGCTCTCTTGGTTGCTTTTTACTAAGCTAACACTTATCACTGACGTTTGTATTGAACTAGGTGATACTTTGCTGAGATGGCCAATCTCGAAAGCGTTGTTGATGAGCAAGTCTTGGCTCACGAGCCCGACCAGTACTCGAGCCAGTCCAAGTGAAGGCGGATCGTCGATGACGACAACCCAAATGTTAAGCAAAGCCACGGAAATCAGAGTGAGGCACCTGTCAGGGGTGTCATTAATACCGTTGCTGGCGGAATTTACAAGCACAGCCGCTCTTAGCATAGCCATCACAAAATCATTTATGTGCATGGAGTACAGTAAGAAGCACTCCCACTCTGACTCTCCCGAGCCAATTTCTTTCACTACTGAAGAAATGGAAGACGTAGTCACTGGCTACGACGAACCCATGGTGATCGCGGCCCGCCTTGGAGATTACGACATGAAAAGGAACCTTGTAGACCAAGGTTCCTCCTCTAACATTCTATACTTCCTGGCTTTCGAGCGGTTGGGAATACCCCTAAGCGCCTTACAGCCATTCAAGGACCCATTGATCGGATTTGCAGGGAACAAAACTCCTGCAAAAGGTACTTTGGATATGCGATTAACTTTGGGAACACCCCCTAAGGCATCCATCATATTTGTGACCTTTGTCGTGGTAACCGCTCCTTCTGCTTACAATTTTATCCTGGGTCGTCTGAGCCTCAATGCCTAGAAAGCAGTTATCCCCACGGCTCACCTTTTGATGAAATTCCCAACAGTCCAAGGGATTGCAAGTGTACATGCAGACCAAGTGGAGGCCCGCCAATGTTATGCAACAAGCTTAGTCAGGGTCGCCGTGGACCCCGGATGCCAGAAAGGTTTGTTTATGACCGGCAAACTTGACACTCCACCTATGCTGCCCGCCAAAGGGACAGACGCAGAACAGCAAGACCCCGATGCTTCCACTGAGATCGTGGAAATCCGAGACGAGGTAGCAAACGCTAACGGCTGACGCCTTTTAGGCCTATAAGCGGCTTCTGTATGCGAGCTAGTCGCCTATCTTAGGACCAGTACTTTCAGTTTCTAGGATCTAGATGTTGTTTACGCTATTTCAATGTCATGTTCTTTTGATTTCCTCTAAAATTCCTAAGACGAAGAGGCCGCTTACTTTGTGTACACCCCGGCCTACACATGGCGGGCGTTTCTCATTTTAATGAAGTACTCTTTCATTCCAAAACCTCTTCTATTTACTGATTTTACTTACGCAATTTCCATTTCACATTTTAGGTTAAGGGCGCACACCCCACGCCATCAAACACCCTAGTCCAAGTTCACTTCCCCGGATTCCTGGACTGCATGGTGAACATATCGGGGACATACCCGTGGAACAAAGAGCCAAGTTGTCTGATTTCCTGCTCGCCAATAGCGACATCTTTGCATGGTCAGCCTCTGACATGTCGAGCATTGACCCCAAGATCGTCATGCACTCTTTACACGTAGATGACCGCCCGAGAGTATTCCAGAAGAAACGTGTCCTAGGTTTAGAAGGACAACTTGCTACGAAAGAGGAAGTCCCTAAACACCTAGCGACGGACTTCATTCGGGAAACCAAATACCCTATATGGTTGTCTAATGTTGTCTTGGTATTTAAGCACAATGGCAAATGGCGCATGTGTGTGAACTTTACAGACCGCCACTCTAAGCTTCCTCGATGCCTTCCCTGGGAACAACCAAATCAGGATGAACCCAAGGGATGTGGAGAAAACAGCTTTCATTATAGAACATAGCATTTACTGCTACAACGTAATGCCTTTCGGCTTGAAGAATGCGGGCGCCACCTATCAAGGCATGATGGATCGCTTCTTCAAGAGAAATGTTAGCAAAAATATTGAAATTTATGTGGACGACATGGTAGTCAAGACCAAGGAAGGTGCCGACCACCTTGCAGATTTGCAGGCGATTTTCCAGATCCTTCGCCACTATAGGCTGCCGTTGATGTTGGAAATCACAGAGGGAGCGCAGCGGAAGGAAAAAAAAAACTTTGAATATGCTAACTCTGTGATTCCTTCCAGGATCCACTAATTATGTTTATACCAGGAAAGTAAAGATGTTTACCTATATTTCAATCGGTGACTTATCGTGTTTGCGAATTTGAGAAGTCCACTCCGAGTGTCCTTCCTCTACCGGTGATCCACACGAGCAGTTTGGCAGATGCCTAGGTGCTAGCCTCCTTCACTTCTTCCCAAGTGAATACGGGAACTCTATCTATGATTCTTGAATAATCAAGAACTGTTCTTGATCTTCAAGACTGATTGGGATGTACTAATATTATCAGGTGCAGGTCTAATTTTCTTTCTTCAAGAAAATCGACTCACTCTCACAATATTAGGACTTGGCGAATTTTTACTCTCAATGGGGCACTAGGCGAATTCTTAGTCTCACCAAGAATTGATGTGTGTTGTGACTTGTGTTTGTGTTAGGCGCCTAGAGCCCTATTTATAGTGTTCTCATTCCTAATCTTAGGGAATCCTAATCCAATTAGTAAATCTCTAAGATATTGGATATCTTAAAATATCTCAATATATCTTTTGATTTATAATATTAAACTTAATATTATAATTCAAAAATAAATAGGTGGCAAATCGAATTTGAGACTCAAAATCAAATCTTGAGATCAAATCTTCATTGCTCAAATCCTATTGGTTGGAATGAGTCATGAGGAATTTGATTTTATAATTTAAATATTACTTTAATATTATTTATTATAAAATTCGAATTTGCCTATCTTTTAAACTCAAAGTGCAAGATCAAATCTTGCACCCCAAGAAACAAGCTAGGCGCCTTCCTCATGTGTCCTTGGAGGAATTCTATAGCAACCCAAACTCCTTAGGTAGTTATAACTAATTCCTAACAATTTTGAATAAAAATATTACTTTAATATCTTTTAATTCAAATCCCATATCTTTTCAAAAGATATTCTTCTTATCTTTATTTAATTAATAAAACATTTTCATTAATAAAATTAAGATAATAGAGGCGCCACCCTCATCTCTTATTTTCCCAATATTAGTGAATTTAATAAATCAATAATTTCCTAACTTTTAGGAAACTTATTTAATTTATTATTCCCTAATATTTTAAACAAGAATTTAATTGTAAACTATTTAACAATTAATATATATATATATAAATTTAATTTGTCCAACAAATTTAAATACCACAATCATAGATATTTATTTAAGACAAGATTTAATGTCCTAAGACATTTAACTATGTCTTAAATTGTGTCACCAAAGTGACTCACGAATTAACCCTAATTCGTGTCCCAAAATTAGCATCTTGATCCTGCTCATGTGTGACCCAGCAGGCCTCACGTGAAGTTGGCAGCAAGTCATCTTATGACTCACAAGTCGAGAGCGGACTCTAGCAAGCCATCACGACTACCCAAAACACGCGAGTTATCGCTTTAACGTTTTTAACGATTTAACCTAAATACCACCTTGTCATAATTCCTATTGTCTCACGATATTTTGGTCATGGATCAGGCACGGGAATGTCATCCATAATCCAAACCACAACTTTCTCGATTTCCTGAGTTAGTCCCAATTCCCAGCGTGGCCACGCATTTCTTGGACAGACTCATCGAGGGCGCCAGTTAAATATCTCTCATCTTAATGAGGGACAAAATCCCATCTTGGTCAACCACATTCCTTTGCACGGTAATCAACCAAACCCGTACCTAGCCTGTATGGCTACCCTGCTACGGGTAACGTTGGACTAGGCCAAAGTTTGACAACTACAATGCCGGAATAGTCAAGACCTCAGGTCTAAGGCTATCGTGACAGGTGTACAGGAGAGGCTCGCTTATGACTAAACCCATGCAGGACTCTCCGGGTCGGTCCAGCAACTTGTAACCCTTACATAATTGCACCATGACTCTCGAGAAGCATCTAGTGCATGTATCTCTATACACCGAGGTCATGCTGGTCTTAGTTCATTTACGTTCCCACGTGAATGATCGACCAGGGACAGTTTTAGATTAATTATCATATAATTAATCAAGGATGCTATCATAGTAAACATGCTAATAATATGATAACAACATAATTTATCTCCATAAATTAATCAATATGTTCAAAACATATAATAAAATGATTGGCCCTAGGGCACAATCTCCAACAGTTGAACCCCTCTAAATGTGCTTTTGGAGTAGGTGGGGAAAAGTTCTTAGGCTTCATAATTTCTCAAAGAGGGAAAGAAGCCAATCCGGATCAGTGCCAAGCTTTACTCAACATGGCCTCACATAAAATCTTGGAAGCGGTTCAGCACCTCAATGGGCGGATAGCTTCACTTCACCGATTCCTCGTCAGGACAGGTGACCGCTATTTGCCTTTCTTCAAAACTCTAAAAGGTGGGAAGAACTTTATTTGGACTCCCGAGTGCGAAAAAAGCCTTTCAAGAGCTCAAGGTGTCCTCAATAAGCATCATGTCCTCACAACTCCATCTCCAGGATAGCCAATTTACGTCTACCTTGCATCTACAGACGTGGCGGTCAATTGCGTCATAATCACTGAAGACAAAGATGAACAAAAGAACATCTATTTATCTAGCAAGGTACTGACTCGGGTGCCGAAACACGGTACCACTTACTAGAAAAATTTAGTGTACGCCCTCCTAGTTTCCACGCGTACGCTACGACTATACTATCAACAATATGAGATTATAGTCCGAACGGATCGCCCCATGCGTCTAATCATCCACCAGCCGGATATAGCTGGCCTCGTGGTTAACTGGTCAATTGAGCTCTCTGAATTCGGCCTCACCTTTGAACCACGGCGTGCAATCAAAGGACAAGCTCTGGCAGACTTCGCCGCCAAGATAACCCCAGTCAATCCAGTTTCCTTTGTGTGGAAGATCTTTATTGATGGAGTCTCATCGGCAAAACTGAAGGGGGTCGGCATCATTGTTGAATCCCATGATGGCTACACCATAGAACAAGCGATCGAAATAAGGTTTGTGGTCACCAATAACCAGGCAGGATACGAGGCCCTCATCGCTGCCCTGGAGTTGGCTGTGGGTATGGGCGCCCAAGACATTCACATCTACAGCAACTCCCAACTGGTAGTCAAATATGTGGAGCGGGCAAAAACCATACTCCGCCACCACATTAAGTCAGCGAAATTGACGCACGTCTTACGGGCTCAAAACTCCAAAGCAGACGCCTTGGCAAAGCTAGCTTCAAAACCGGACACCAGAGGTCGCTCGTCCATCATACAGACAGTGCTAGAACCACCATCAATCGAAAAAGCATTGATTCTCATACCCCAGGTCACTCCTGATTAGACAACTCCCATTATTTCCTTTGGGGAAACGATCTTTATTGACGAGGACACTACCACCCGACAGGACAACTGCCCGCCAAATAGTCCGCTGTGCATCTCATTATTTCCTTTGGGGAAACGATCTTTACCGACGAGGACATTCCATGCCCTACTTAAAATGTCTTGGACCGGTGGACGCAATGATGGTCTTGAAGGAGCTACACGAGGGCCTATGTGGTTCACATCAGGCCGCCCCAGCACTAAAACGCAAGGTACTCATATCAAGCTATTACTGGCCCTCCATCATCAAAGACGCTACACAACTTGTAAAAACTTGCAAAAAGTGTCGGGAACATGCCAACCACATCTTGACCCCTGCAGAAGACATGCGCCCGATCACGCCCCCTGGCCCTTCGACGTTTGGGGCATCGACATCTTGGGACCATTTCCGACCGCTACAAGACAATAGAAATTCTTGATCGTTGCAGCCGACCTCTTTATTAAATGGATTGAGGCAGGACCCGTCAAATCCATCAAATTCGCCCAAGTCAAGACTTTTGTCCTTCAAAACATCCTGTCTCGATTCACGTGCCCCAACGATTCATCACTGACAACGGCCGCCAATTCATAAGTGGAGACTTCCGGAGCTTCTGCGTAAAATAACACAATTCATTGGGCAACACTTCGGTGGAACACCCTCCACCAATGGGCAAACAGAGCTCGCCAATCGTGTCATTTGGAACGGACTAAAACGACGTCGTGATAACGCCAAAGGTTGATGGGTAGACGAGCTACCATCTGTCTTATGGTTATATCGAATCACCCCGCAGTAATCTATAAGGGAGGCACCATATACCTTGACTTATGGGTCCGCCACCATGATCCTAGCCTAGACGGGCGTTCCATCCGATAGGGTTCTCTATTACAACGAGGTCGCAAATCGGCAAAGCTAAGCCATAGCTTTGGATGAGCTCGAAGAAGTTAGGGAGATCACCAGCATAAGGCAGGCCGCCTACAAGGAACGCATGGCCATGTACTTCAACAAGCGAGTTAAACACCGATCCTTTGAAGTTGGTGACCTAGTCCTCAGAACAGTGGCCAACGATCGCTTAGATCATTCTCATGGCAAACTCCACCCCAACTGGGTCGGCCCCTATCGAATCACCCAAGTCATCCCGGGCGGTGCGTACAGATTGGAAACCCTAAGAGGCCAGTTGGAAAACACATGGAACATCGCCAGCTTGAAGAAATACCTTGATCGAACGGTCAACAACATTACCATTTAATTGTTTTAACCTCGGTTTTTATTGGTTTTTTTTCATCTTTTAGTATGATTTCATGTCTACTTATCTCCATTGTATTTCCCTTTTTAGACATCTTAATGCCACAAGTTTCATTCACTTCCCCCTTTATGTGCTTGCTTTCATCTTTATGTGGTTATTTACGTTAACATTTCTGCCTATATTGCACGCCTATATATAAGTTAGGCTAACGCTTCATATTAAATTTACACTACACGAATAACGCTCCGTTGAAGAGCTCGAAAGCCGGGGGGACGCTTCCAATGCTTTCACAACGGTACCTCCGAGTGCCTGATTGAGCTGAAAAGTTGCTCATACGTCAAGTGGACCATTGTCCCACGACTGGCTAGCCCCAACGATCGTCGAAGATAGGGCGATCACACATACTTGCGCAAATATAATAAAACAAAATCAAGCATATGAACAAAAATTTAACCTAACAAATATGCTATAACACACACCTCGAGGGATGTTGCCACATTTATAAAAAAAAAGGGCCTTATGGCCCAATACACATCAACAAATTTTTAAACGGACGCTTGGCCAACAAATTCAGAAAAAGGGCACACCCGCCCCGTACAAATTCAAACGGGGAAACTTACCCCTAAAAGTAAACATGCTTTACAAAAAGACGAATCAATCGTCCAAAACTGCAACGGTACCACCGACCGCTGGATCATGCTCCCCGCTGCCTTCCTCCCGGTCGTCGGGGTTGGCCCGAGTCTCTACAGTACTCATCAGCTCCTCAGGTGGGACATAGCGAGGATCCCCAAGAAGAGGGAGCAACCGCCCTTGAGAAAACTCATACTTATGAATGGTCTAGTCAGGGTGCGGGTTGGTCAATCCTAAGGCCGCCAGATCATCGTCATCTCGTTTGTGGATCGTTAGACCGCCATCAGCCGAAAGAAGCACCTCATAGGTATAGTCTATCCCAGCGTCATTCAAATTGGGATTCATGTTGGGTTATTTCTTTCTAAAGCAAGTTTTAAATTTATGAAACCCAAGTGCAAGCGTACACTACCGAAGTAATATAAAAGCTTGAGCACCGGGTATCGGCTCATTTAAGCTAAGCAACAAATAGTAATGAAAGTTTCAACTGAATAAAACTAAAATGCAATAAACAGATTCCAAATTGAACACCAAAAAACTTCCTAGAAATCTAGTGTAAAAGACTTCCCTAGGATTGTCCCTACTTAGCAATTTCACTTAACTAATTAACTACTCTGATTCTGGATTTACGATAATGGGAAAGCTAACCCTGAACTCTTAATTACCTATAATTATCTTTTAGTCATTTATAAGCCGTTTGAATCAAATTAACTCACCTATATTTATATGGTGAACCAACTATATCAAAGCATTAAGTTCAAGTTCAATTGGGTTCCCTTAAGCTAATCGTATATCTGTATCATATTAACAAATTCCATTAGAAAATGAAATTTAGAGGCAATCAATGCAAGACCTAGCTTCAATTAATCTCTTTCAAGCATAAATCAAAGCAATTCATAAGAATCCCCAAAATTGCTGGCCACAAAAAGAAGGAGAAAACATAATACTCATTAATTGAACTTTAACATCAAAAACATCCCTAATCAAAGTAATCAATCGGTTAATCTACATTGCTAAGAAGTTCTAATCCTAGAGAACTATAAAGTTTAGCCTAATATTCTAAAACAAAAGAAATCAACACTCATGATGAATCTATGAAGAAGAAAAGAGAAGAAAAGAGGAAGAACCCTAAGAGAGAAGCTCCCAATCTTCACTTTCTCAACCCAAATCTACCAAAATAGTGCTTCCCAAGCAATTTTGCACTCCACTTGACTTCTAGGGTTCGTCCTCAGCCTCCAAAATAGTCCTCTCTTCAAAATGACATGAATATGGCCTAAATATACAAAAACATTGTCCCCGAATCGCCTAGGCGACCCACGCTCACTTATGCTAAGTCGGACATTCGCAGGGCGCCTAGGCGACATACAGGACGCCTAGGCGAGCAGGAAAAATCATCAACAAAAAAATCTTTATTTTGACTCTGATTCGCTTCATATGGAGAACCCCGGACCTCTCAACATCTTCTAGACATTTTAAGCTTCAATTCAAGGTCCTGAAACAATAAAAACTCAATAAATTGGGTGCCCAAAATCGTTGGTTAACTTGAACAACATGAAACGGAAATAAACAAAACAAAACAAAAACAACTTAAGATAAAGAATAAACATCTACAACTAATAAAACACTAAATACTCACAAATTAAGCTTCATTAACAAATAAAACATGGATAAGAGCCTTGAAATGACCCGATATTATGACCAAATAACTCTAAATTAAGGCAGTTCTAGAAACCAAAGGCGAACGCCTTGGTGTACCGCCAATACCATTCCTTCCTTACATCCCGATACTCCAATCGGATCACCTCCTCCCCTTCCTTTTCCAGAGTATCCAACTCCTCTTCAGCAATCCTCACTCGCTCCCTCAAAGCATCCGCCTCTTTCCCCACTGCGGCCACCTCGAGCTTCCTCTTCTCTGCGAGCTTTGCAAGGGCCTTTTTGTAAGTTTCAGCCTCTGCCAATGCCTGATTCCTGGCCTCCTCCAATCCCTTAACCCGAGCGCCGCCTCCCACTTTCCTCACCTCTTCCCGCAAGTAGGTGACCTCCCGAGCAAACTTTTGCATCACTGCCTGGGACGCGTGACCCGCCACCATGCTGGCCATTTTGTACTTCGCCGCAAAATCCTGCGGCAGCCTCTTAATTGCCTCAGCCACCAAACGGTCAAAATGCTCATACATCCCCGATGAATACAGAGTTTGCAAAGAGGCAAACACCGAGTAACCCTCTTTGTCAGGACGTGTCGGCAGGAAGGGAAATTCCACAAATCCATTGGCCTCAGTATGGGCGCCCGGGGGAAGCTCTCTACGCGGATCTTTGGGCCCATCACCATTTGGATGGCAATTGACGATGAAGTTTGCCAGCTCTTCACCAGACCAGTGCAGATGAAACCCTGGCATACCCTCTTTTGAATAGACCTTCTTGGCGGGAGGCCCATCTGTGGCCGAAACATCCATTCTCCTTTTACCCTTATCAGCAGAAGAAGGAGGAGGGTTGCCACAACTTCTCGGAGGGCGGTTCATTTTGATGCCAAGGGGAGGGGTGCGGTGAACTTTGGAGGAAGCAGACGCTTTCCCTCTTAACTGAGGGATTGTCATCGCCTCCCCTGCTGAGGCAACCAGCGTGCGATGCCCTTCCGACCAAGCTGGCTGCGCTACCCCCCAAACACGGCAGGTGCAGGAGCGAGCACATTTTCCTGAAGGGCTTGCGAGACACCTCTAGAGATGCCAGCTTTTTGGCCCGTTGACCTCTTCTTTACGCCCACCGTCGACAAAGCTACAAAACAAGAAAAAACAAACAAGTTAGAGGCAATCCCTTTGGTCCAATAACAAAAACAGTTAGAAGACAGAGACAAATATTTACATGTTTGTTCATATTTCTGATAAAATGATCTTAAATTTCGAGCGACTCATCGCTCTTCAGCGCTAAGGTGACCCAATTTAATCTGGCTAGCACCAACTACAGGGTCTGACCAGCAGATTGGGATTAGCGGACGGTCATCAGATCCCCTTATCCACCAGGGTGCTCGGATCCAGACTAAACAACTAGAAAATACCTATCGTTCCAATTCTTCCAGTTTCTGATGCTAGCAGGGAAGCCCCCCAAATGTTTCCCTTTCCATTGGATCATAACACGTCCGCCATCCTTAGGTTTTACAGAAAACCAATACAAAAATGATTTAATTGACAGATCCAACTTCAGCCACGAGGCATCCGCCTCAAGAAACTTCAAACACTGCCAACAATTCAGCATGAGCTGAGCGGGACTATAGTTCAAGTGCTTCAAAACGTCCATCTCAAACTGGGTAAAAGGGAGCCCAACATCCAAATATGCTAGCAAATATTCATAAATCACGCACCCTCGTCTATGGGTCCACTTCAAGGATTGTTCGGCCCCCCATCTTCCCACTTCCATACCGGCGGCCATCTCTCCGAGCCCTCCGCAAAATAGTCGGAGTTGGCTTCCTCCAACTTCTCCACACTGTCGAACCGATTAGCAAGCTCGGCTGGCGGGCCAACAGTAGCCCTCACAACAGGATCGACCGTGCCCTCCGCCAAATTCCACCCAACTGTTGGGAAATCACAGAGGGAGCGCAGCGGAAGAATTAAAAAAAATTTTTTTTGACTAAAACGCAAATAAAAACTAAAAGCTAACTCTGTGATTCCTTCCAGGATCCACTAACTATGTTTATACTAAGTAAGAAAAGATGTTTACCTAGTTTTGATCGGTGACTTATCGTATTCGCGAATTTGAGAAGTCCACTGAGTGTCCTTCCTCTACCGGTGATCCACACGAGCAGTTTGGCAGATGCCTAGGTGCTAGCCTCCTTCACTTCTTCCCAAGTGAAAACGGGAACTCTATCTATGATTCTTGAATAATCAAGAAGTGTTCTTGATTATCAAGATTGATTGGGCTAGGCGAATTTTCACTTTCTATAGAAGCTCTAGGCGAAATTCTTGGTCTGACCAAGAATTGATCTGTGTTGTGTGTTATCTCTGAGATAGGCGCCTAGTGCCTCTATTTATAGTGTTCTCATTCCTAGTTTTAGGGAATCCTAATCCAATTAGGATATCTCTAAGATATTGGATATCTTTTAGATATCTCAAAATATCTTTTGATTTATAATATTAAACTTAATATTATAATTCAAATTTAAAGGCCCAATTCGAATTTGACTATCCAAGATCAAATCTTGAGATCAAATCTTAATTTGCTCAAATTCTATTGGTTGGAATGAGTCATGAGATTTTGATTTTACAATTTAAATATTACTTTAATATTTAATCATAAAAGTGGACTTTGCCTTATCCCAAACTCTAAAATGCAAGATCAAATCTTCCATCCCAAGAAAGGGGGTAGGCGAAATTTCTCATGTTGGTTTGGAGGAATTTTATAACAACCCAAACTCCTTAGGTAGTTATAACTAATTCC
>QANZ01044910.1:13134-24176 GCA_003254925.1 Chamaecrista fasciculata | reverse complement strand
CACCATGGCTCTCGAGAAGCATCTAGTGCATGTATCTCTATACACCGAGGTCATGCTGGTCTTAGTTCATTTACGTTCCCACGTGAATGATCGACCAGGGACAGTTTTAGATTAATTATCTTATAATCAATCAAGGACGCTATCATAGTAAACATGCTAATAATATGATAACAACATAATTTATCTCTATAAATTAATCAAAAATATATATATGTTCAAATAACACATAAATAAAATGATTGGCCCTAGGGCACAATCTCCATCACCAACACGGTCCCGCAGCCCAATAAGGCGGTTCCCCTCTGTGACTTAACCGCTAAGGGCGCCAGTTAGCGCTCCACGAACCCTAGCCATCGCCCCATCACTACCACTTGAAACTTCTAAAACTACATCCTCTTCGACAGCCCGTTCCATGGTCCTCGGCCTATAAATAACTATCTCCCAGCCTGCCCTCACCTTACTATTCGCCCTAAACCCTTCGCCGCGCGCCGATGGCGTTTGGGGCTCCCTCCCTTTTAGAAGCTCGGTGACCACCTTCTATATCTCCGCGTACTCTCGCTCCACGATCTCAGAATCCAGCTCCGAGCTACTCTGTGTTATCAAACAACTGACGCTACTCAGTTCCTCGCCTTCCTCTAAATCCCTAAGGACCACCATGGCCTCTAACACTTTTAAAATGAATCAAAACGAGCAAGAAAGGACAAGGGCGGTACCTGTACGCATGATGGCGGACGATATGAGTTCGCACCAACAGAAAATACAACTTCAATTGGCGACACCTATAAACGAAACAATCATTCAGAGATCGAAAAAGAGAAAACCCCAAATAACTTGCGATTTCCACACAAAGCGCTCAAATGACCCCTAAAACCTCACCCTTTTCAAAACCCCATATCTGATAACCCTCCCACAACCCCGATACAACAACAACCCCAGATCGGCAAACGACAATCAACACCACAGTCTCTCTTCATCTAGTCATCAACCCTAATCTTCAATAACCCACAGAAATCCTATCTTGTTTTCATTACGAAGAGAAATCCTAACCCTAAACTTTGAACAGAGATCATCACGCTCCAACCCCATTCTTGGACAATCCAAACCCTAACCCCCACAAACCCATTCCCTTGAAATCAGACAACATTCAAAACCACCGATTTGGCATAAGTAAGCAATACTTACCACAGGTATTCTCCACAACACGCTTCGTGATCTTCGTCGTTACAATCGCAATCCTTGGCAAACCGTTAGCAGAAATCTTCGACGGAGCACACCGGTTTCTTCCTCTCTCTCCTTCGTGACTTGAATGCCAAAATAAATGACTAAAAACGCCTTTTTTCTTTGTTTCTATATCTCACCCTATCTGCGCGGCAAACAAGGAACTGAAAGGTTTCTCAATTTTCAAGCCAGCGTTCAATCTCTGCCTGACATGTGTCTTTGACAAGACATGCCACTTACTACAATCAGATGGCCACCTTTCGCGAGAGGCAAGTAACCATGATAATTCTTGGGCGTACGCCCAGGAATCTTGATGGTGAAAGCGTTCGTGAGGGCCCCCAGCGCCGGGGGCGGGGGGACTTGTGATACCTCACATTTTGGGTGTTCGCCACTTGGCCTTCGTGCCCGGCCAAAGTCTCGTTCCCGTACGTTTCGGGGCTACCCTCGACTTGGTCAAGGGCCTCTCTGCTTTCCTCGGGGCGGCCCCTGACTTGATCAAACCCGTGTTTATATATGGCGACCGATCGCCTTGCGAACTCATCTCATCCACGACGGCCATATTCCGTATTTCGCGGAAACCCACTCTCTCCAGTTCTTGAGATCGTGGGTCTGAACGTGGAGGACCCCCTCCAGTTTCCATTGTCGCTCGCTGCTCTATAAGTACTCATGAAGAACATCAGTTAAAGGTTAGCTACTTCTGAACTCAGAACACTCTTTGTTCTCATCTAAACCTCATTCTAACTTGAGCATCGGAGTGTTCTTCGCAGGGCCCCCCTGTGAAGTCTTTTGCAGGTCATTTCACTTCATCCGTTGCTCCAGCAGCCCCTCGATTGAACTAGGTAAGCTTGTTCGTTATTTAGTTAATCAATTCCCATGGTGAAACTTTGATGCCAAAATTAGTATAGAGTATATTGAGAATAATAAGAGAACAAAATAAACCATACCCAGGTGAATAGTATACATAGGACCGTTGAGAGATAATAATTGAGTAATTTTCATGGGCTTGGGTCCATTGGAAATACTTACAAATTTATAGTTCAACAAACAATTGATATTGCAATTAAGAGGTGATTCATTGACAAAAAAAAAATTTAAGAGGTGATTCCATAACATGTATCAAAATACTAAATATGTATCCAGTATCCACACTAAATAAAAAATAAAGAGTAAATTACACTTTGGTACCCTGTGGTTTGAAACCTGACACTTTGGTATCCTGTGGAATTCTCCATTAACACTTTGGTACCCATTGGGGTTATTTTGTAATTTTAACCATAAAAAATTTTGCAAAAATTATATATTGACCCCAAATTTTTTTTAAAATTTTTCATTTTAGTCCTTAGATAATATGTATCCAGGGACCTATTTGTAATTTTATGAAAATTTTTTGGCGTCAATATGTAATTTTTGAAAAATTTATTATGGTTAAAATTACAAAATAGCTCCAAAGGGTACCAAGGTGTTAATGGAGAATAACACAGGATACCAAAGTGTCAGGTTTCAAACCACAGGGTACGAAAGTGAAATAGGGTCAAACCACAGAATATCAAAGTGTAATTTACCCAAGAATCAAAATTTAATTATGCTTGTCTTCTATTGTCTTATTTTATTTTTTGGTTATTTGGTTACTAGAGTTGGGTTAAGTGTGTATAGTTTGGGTCCAAAATAATTGGTTAAAATATTTAGGGTAAATTACACTTTGATACTCTTTATTTTGACCATATTCCACTTTGATATCATGCGGTTTAAAAAGTAATATTCTAGTACCCTATGGTATTCTCCATTAACACTTTGCTATTATGCTTTAATTTCGTTAGAAAACTAACGAAACTTGACACTTTTGGGGCAATTTTGTAATTTAAACCAACTTTGGGGCATAAAAGACAATTGTAATACGAGAAAAAGAGGTTAAAATTATTAAAACACCCAAAATTATTTAAATATTTTCAAAACAATCCTTAAAAACATAATATTCTAGAAATATAATTTATTGACAAAATTTATTTCATTGGATTTGTTATAGTGAGTATATTCTAGATATGCAATTTATTTTTGAAAATTTTATCTCTTTCTATTATTAATTTTTACTCGAAAATATTATATTACAGTGTCAAAATAATAAATTATGTAGAATCTTTTAAATTTATTTGCTCTCAAATTTTTACCGGAAGTTTATAAAAATATGTAGATCTCAAATATAATAAATAAAATTTCAAACTATCGAGTTTGCTCATTTTTAAAAATTCTAAACTAAAAATCCTACTAAATAAAATATTTAATATCAAGATAAAATTTGATCTAAATATTTATGACCAAATTAAAATATGGTATCAAGTATCAACCCATTATTAAAAAAAATGTACCAGATCGAATTTATTGGTTCTAATTGATACACATCACCTATAATGAAGAACGACCAAAATGATAGATATATAAAGGTTTGCCAACAAAGGTTGATAAAGTGGATGACGTTAGTTCATAATATAACAACACTGTGAATTCTATTTTTGTTATCAATCAAATCTAAAGATTTTGCTGGTAATTCTATAAATGCTCATAAAGTCTACAAATCCAATTCACATAAATTTTATGTAATAAAAAAAAGATAAGGTAAACTACACTTTGGTACCCTATTCTATGGACTGATTTCACTTTGGTACCTTATTTTTCAAAAGTAACATTTTGATACCGTGTTCTTTGCACGGTTAACATTTTGGTACCATGTTCTTTGCACTGTTAACACTTTGGTACCTTAACAAAAATAGAACAAAGTAAAAAATCGTGAAAGACCAAGGTATAAAAGTGAAATCGGTCCATAGAAAAGGGTACTAAAGTGTTAATGGTGAAAAGAACAGAGTGCCAAAATGTCACTTTTGAAAGAACATGGTACCAAAATGATGAACTAGGTTCTGGCCGGGGGTCATCACCTGGTTCAGATGAGGCAACTCTTGGACTAAGGTTACCTGCAAGTCAATGAAGAACAGGGGTGGCCCTGTAATTCACCTCTGAGATGCTAAAGTTAGATATCTGAATTCGCTAGAGAAATGTAGACTGAATGAGTGTAAAAAGCGTGTACCTTATGTGTGAGGGTTCCTGGCCATTTTATACTATGCTAAAGGGAGGCATTTTAGGGGGTGAGGACGCCTTATCCAGGAGCGTGATTCTGTTAATTCATCTATGCTCTGTATTCTGTTTCCTGAAGGTTCACCCCATTGTCTTCGTTACGTCTATTCTTGGCATGCAGCGCCTTGATGGTTGGTTGACCATTAAGGTGCCTGCTGTTGGAGTTGCTACCTGAAAATAAGAGAAACAACTAAACACAGAAAAAATGTTAGTAAATAAAATGCGTGGTCCTGGGCTGAGGCACAGATATCTCGCTTTCTTTAAGGTAATTTCATGCCTCCCACGGGTTGATTTCGTCATATCACCCGGTGCATTGGGTACACTGACGTGTTACCTCCAGGATACAACAGCCCAGTACTCGCCTGTTTGATCTATCACCTCTGCACAAAGATGATAGATAGGACTCTGTCCCCCACACCTTTTCTCTATCCAAATATACAAAACTACATATCTTGACATAATATTTTAAGATTGAATCACTTCTTCATTTTTTTCCCACGCTGCACACACACGGCTTCCATATACATATATATATCCTCTCCTTATATTGTTCTCAACAAGCACACATATATATATATATCCAAAGCTAGCAAGTTGTTACTCATTCACTCAGTTATTTGTCTTCAATATTACATTTACTTCCAACGTTTCACTTCCAACGTTTCCACATATATTATAATTGCTTTTCATTATGCCTTAATTACATGTTTTAATTTTAATTATTATTATTTTATAATAATATCCAACAATCCCCCACTTATTATTATAAAATACTATAAAAGTTTTTATTTATTTATTTTATATACTTGGATAGAGATAGATTATTATCCGTAATATAGATAGCTAGTATTGCCTTGAATCTATACTTAGCAAAAATACATATCTTGATCCAGAGCCAATAGTGGTATTCGCCTTGAACTATGACTGCTTAGGGGAGACAAGATACATATATTGCACATAATAATCCAGGTGCAATTTATGAGCCCTAGCCCGCACGTTATCCGGCCATGTGCGTATCCTGTTCATGAATGTGTTCGGAAAATACGCCCTGAATATTCTCCTAGGAGCGGCCCCACTCCCACATTCCATAGGTGAATTCTGTCAAGAGTGCTCCTGCAATTGTGACACTCCACTCTTATAGAGCTACAGATTTCATTAAGAGTTTCTAAAACTCAACCTCATATATTCATTGCAGGAAAATGCACATACACCATAGGGATGAGTACAAAATTTGTGCACTTACCAACCAGCCACTCTATGATTCGTTTTTCCCTTTGAACCAAGTTCTTAGGATCTCTAATCACAAGGTAGGGTTTCCTCATAGGTTGCTTATAATCCTATGGGCTTAAAACCATTCATCCCCCTCAATGTATTCCAAACTCATTTTTCTATGTAAGACTTTTGCAAGTGGATCCACAATTTCTAGTCTTTACATAGTTCCACACATATGGTATACCATTTCTTTGAGAAAACTTTGTCATGACACTAACACAATATTTATTTATCATGAATTTGGATATATCATTAGTACTTATTTTAAAGTACTATCACAATATATAAATAAAATATTTTTCCACAAGGAACTCAGGTTACTTTTTCTAGCCTCTTCGCTAGTTAATGCTAAAGCTTTAAGCTTAGCTTCTCTTTTCTTTCCATGTCAGCAAAGAAATTTTCTTCACCAAAATTTAAATACTGAAATTCTCAAAAAACAAATTTCATATTTCGTTTAACACATTTGAGCTTGTACCAAAAATTAATAAACCATTAGCATAAAAAATTTAAGCTCTTAATAAGCTGATTCTCAATTAACTTATGACACAAATATTTATCAAAATATTACTGAATTTAAATCCATTTTTTAACACACATATACATCAATTTTTTAGGATACTTTACTCAAGCTCCCTTGACCCCCACTATTTTTTCAATTTATAAATAATTATATCTTCACAAAATAAAATAATAAACCATCTATATAACTATATATATAGCCAATCATCACAATTTATACCTTGATTCAAAATCCTTGCACCATATGCTGTTTTATTTAACTGAAAGCACTACTAGTACTCGCCATCCAAGGTACAAACATAATATTAAAAGCACATCTAAGTTCTCTCATTAAAATATATGTAATAAAACTCAATCAATTGCAATAGAGTGATAAGTGATTTACAATAACTCAGCAGTTTCATAGCATATATGTATCTTAATTATGTTAAAGCAATGGGCTTCACCATTGATATAAAACATATTATTTCATTTCTTATTATATTGATAAACTAATAAATAAAATTATTACACAAAAAGAGGCAATACTTTAAATATATCTCAACTCACCAAATAATTGTAATTTATTCATCATAGAATTAATATCTAACATCCTCAGCTTTCCTTTTTGACGTATAAATTTTAATTAATAATATATATTACCATACATAATTCATATATTAAATATTAATATATAATGCATTTTTCTTATATCAATACTCAAAATAAACTCACATAATCACAATTTCAATTTTATTTCTCATGAACAACATTCAGGGTAAACTAGACTTTCAAGTTTCAACAATTCATCTAAAAAATAAATATTAATATTATTATCACAAACACATACACATTGTCAATTAAATTTCCATCATCTCGTAATAAGCACATATAACACTCAATTTTACTACTCAATATCTTTTTTTTTTATCAACCGTACCAAAATATCACAAAATCAATTTATAAAACTGATCCAATATCTTATTTTAAGACTGAATCACATATCACAAAATATTAACAAGTTTCATTTGCTCTTTAGACAAGTCCATAAACCAATAATATACTTGTCTAGAAAACTCACATTCATCCACCACCATATTTAAACATTATAGTCACTGAAGACTTCTCAACACTATAATAATATTGGATGAGATTTTGCTTATATAGCATCACCATTATTTTTTAAATATTTCATAAATCAACTTTATGAAAATAAACCAAGAATACGTGTACCTCTTGTAGAACCCCAGTTATATTTTTGGTCATGAAGACAACAACATCATTCTTATTTTCAGTAGCATCTTCCATAGAGACGGAAATTACCTTAAAATTGTTGGAGTTGCTACCTGAAAATAAGAGAAACAACTAAACACAGAAAAAATGTTAGTAAATAAAATGCGTGGTCCTGGGCTGAGGCACAGATATCTCGCTTTCTTTAAGGTAATTTCACGCCTCCCACGGGTTGATTTCGTCATATCACCCGGTGCATTGGGTACACCGACGTGTTACCTCCAGGATACAACAGCCCAGTACTCGCCTGTTTGATCTATCACCTCTGCACAAAGATGATAGATAGGACTCTGTCCCCCACACCTTTTCTCTATCCAAATATACAAAACTACATATCTTGACATAATATTTTAAGATTGAATCACTTCTTCATTTTTTTCCCACGCTGCACACACACGGCTTCCATATACATATATATATCCTCTCCTTATATTGTTCTCAACAAGCACACATATATATATATATCCAAAGCTAGCAAGTTGTTACTCATTCACTCAGTTATTTGTCTTCAATATTACATTTACTTCCAACGTTTCACTTCCAACGTTTCCACATATATTATAATTGCTTTTCATTATGCCTTAATTACATGTTTTAATTTTAATTATTATTATTTTATAATAATATCCAACACCTGCTTAGGCAAAGGATCCTCTTACATTGATTGTCTTGATTTGGGTTTCCTAAATGCTCGCCTCGCTGCTCTCGCTATGTTTTATGGCGTCTTCATGCCTAGCGGCTCCCAAGGCGCCTTGGTTTTATTGGGCCTTTTTGTGGTGGTTTGCACTGTATTAATATTGTGATGCAGACTAATATATAATTCGCATAAAAAAAATACATATGGGACATTTTTTTTAACATAATACTCATACTTCTTTTTGTTATTTTTTTTTAAATGGTAATGAGCTATATCATCCATTTATTTTAAACATCAAACCAATGAAATATATAAGAATTTCCTTTGTACAAACTCCTTTTGTCACTCCATTATATTAGCTTTCTAGCCTTTCATGACTCCCAAAGGCCAAAAAGGGACACCAACTATATTTTGCACTTTACAGTAGTGATAATGAAATTAGTGTCTTTCAGTGTAGCTATTGATTCCATAGAGTGAAGGATTGCGCATAAATAATAACACGTGATACAAAATGGGTTTGATAGTGGAGCTCAAGCTCCCATATGTTGGCCAGATTTATTCTTTTATTATTATTGTTGTTATTGTTTAAAGAGAGAAGGGGAGAGTCACATTGTAGCATTACCCCAAAAGAGTCGAATTTTGAATTGATTAATTAATTATTAGTAAAATATATATATTCCAAAAATAAATCACGATGTGACAATTGGTTAATNCTGGTGCTGAGGCGCTCATAGGCTGGTACATTCCAGCGGATCCTCCATAGACGCCATACCCAGGGTAATATTGGGGGTAATACCCCTGTGGGTAATAGTAACCCTGAGGTTGATAGGAGTAGGTGCCCACCCAAGGTTGCTGCTGGGTAAGCTGGGTGGTTTGGCCAGGAGCTTGCTGCTGAGTTGTTACCTGGATAGGTGGTTGATTGCCTGGTCTCCTGGGTTTGCTTCCAGTGATATGGGCTCTGGGTTAGCATCCTCAACAACTTGCTTTCCCTTGCTTGTTATCAGATCGCGGATGTCTTTGCGGAGTGCTTCCATCTCGATATGCATGTCGGCTTTTAGTGCAGCAATTTTGTCTTCCGCTGTTATGGTAATTTGCCCTGTGGTCGCTGGGTTGGGCAGCGTAGGGACTTCTTGGACAGTAGGAAATCCTGGAGGTGGAGCAAGCGTCGAATCCTGTGCGGATTGAGCTACTGAGGCTCCAGAAGCGTGTTGATCAGTTGGAGTGGATGTCATCTTGCCGATTTCTGTAGATGTCATCTAGTTCTCTGGTTCGATGAAACACACAGGTTAGATAAAAAAAAAATTCTGGAAAAATGCGTATGATCCAACCCTGTCGTTCATGGATCCAAAGAAAAAATTTTAGATCAAGATCAACACTGTTATAAACTAAATTTGGACTTTGAATAAAGTCCCCACAGACGGCGCCAGTGATGAACCTGGTTTTGGCCGTAGGGCATTACCTGGTTCGATGAGGCAACTTTGGGTCAGAAGTCACCTGCAAGTCAATGAAAACACAGGGGTGGCCCTGTGTTTCACCTCCGATGCTTAAGTCAGTAAAATAGCCTGAGAGCAATAGTGTGTGGAAAATGGAAATAGTGCGTACCTTTTTCGAGTAGAGGAGCTCTCCTTTTATACTGGTGAAGTGAGACCTTTTTGACCTAGATATTGTCGAATATGATCTTAACTGATTTGGCCAAATCAGTTGTGATCTTGGTGGAAATCCTAACTGTCCGTTATTCTCGCAGATTTGTTGGTCAAGATACGGGAATAGTTTGTTTGTTTCCTGACTCTTCGTGAGCGCCAGTTTGTTGGCGTTATCGCCTGACGCAAGGCGTTTGGTGTCTTAACCATGCTAGAACTCTTTCTGTGGACGCCTAGCTGTTGGCGTCCTCGATTGTCACGAGAAGCTTGGTGCCTTACTTGTGTAGGGCTCTTTCTGTGGACGCCTCGATGTTGGCGTCCTTGGTGCCTTACTTGTGTTGGGCCTTTTTGGCGTTCTCGCTCGAGGGATTCCCTTGATGAGCCTTTGAACGCCTATGGTCTAGGTCTTCTAGTCCTTAAGTCATTAGGCCTATTATCACTAGTCCCAACAAAAGGAGTGAAGTTCTGTCCCCATCAGTGGAGTCCCATCCCGGGTTGTTGTCGCCAAATTTTACGCTACAGTTGATGGGGTGTTTTGCTGTGTCAAGGGCGTTTTCCGTTCCAGAGCTTCTTTCTGGGGCTTCGGTTGCCATCAACGCCTTACAAACCTGTCTCTTCGTATTCTCAGCTGATGTACCACGTCGCTTGAAATCTTTGTGTCAGAGATCTCGTGGCCACGTGTTGATACGTGATTCGCCTTTCCTCCCTCATGATGGCGAAATCGTGAACCGAGGAGGCGCATTTAATGCAGCGCTTCGATTTTCGTAAAAAGTTGGAGGAAACCGCCACTTTTCTCTCTTCTCCCTCCTCGCTCGATCATTTTATGCTTCTTCGAAATTTCCTCTTTCTTCATTTCCTCTGAGTTTTCTCTCTTTCTCTGCATTTCAAGTCCTTGCTGCCTTCTTCGTTCTCGCTGCTTTCTGGTTGTTTTCTTCGACAATCAAGTGAAGTTTTCGTCTGGTAAGTACTTTTCCGTCGTTTTTCCGCCGTGTTTCTAAGTGTTTCCAGTGTTCGCTTCATACTTACCCAGTATTCGCCATGTTCTTTGCAGTGTTCATCAAGTTCTTCAACTTTTTCTTCGCGGATCTTCTGCCAGACTATCATCGATCATGGACTTCAACAAATGTAAGTGTTTCTCCTTCCATAACCTTCGTTGCCCCTTGATTGATTTTGCCATTTTCGCTTTGGGTTGGTTTTTGCTTGTTTGTCTGGTGGTCAATCGCATTACGCAATAGGTTTTTCCCCCCTTTTTTCTTTAGTTTTTTTTTTTGTTCTTTTTGGTGTTTTGGGTGTTGGAGGTGCATTCTCCGAGAAGTGTACTGAACTGGTCCTGTTTCCACAGCTGCTGGAAACAAGATGGTTCC
>QANZ01044907.1:0-10736 GCA_003254925.1 Chamaecrista fasciculata | reverse complement strand
AAAACCGACGAAACACTTACTAGGTAACTATCGGACACACCCGACGGAGAAAAGTAGCAGCACGACGGGAGGATGAAGGCAAGGAGTAGATTCCGAGGACTCGAAAATGCAGAGCAACTTGGAGAACTTGGAGAAGAAAGAGAATCGAGAAGAGAAAAATGACGAAGTGGGGGGAAAGAGGGAAGAGAAATGGCGGATTTTTCGAACTTTTCACGAAAATCGAAGCGCCGCATTAAATGCACCCCCCTCGGGCCACGACTCGCCATCATGGCAAAAGGAAAAGCGAATCGCGTAACGACACGTGGGCACTGTGAACCTGACACAAAAACTTGAAACGACAGCAAGGGATGTGAAAGGACAAAGCCAATAGGCGTTACTGTCAATCAACGCCATTAAAAGTGGCGCCTACAGCCAAAAACGCCTCACGAGTAGAATACTCAACATGTGGTACCAACGCCCTTGGTAAGGACTCCACTGCTGGGGACACAGCTCTACTCTTTTCGTTGGGACTAGTGATAATAGGCCTAAAGACTTGGGGCTTAGAAGGCCTAGGCCATGGGCGCCCCCAAGCCCATCTAAGGAATCCCTTGGGTAAGAACGCCAGAAGAGCCCTACACAAGCAAGGCGACAAGGCCCTTGTGATAATCGACAACGCCAACAATCAGGCGTCCACGGAAAGAGTCCTAGCATGATTAAGGCACCAAACGCCCTACGTTGGTCGAGGACGCCAACAACCAGGCGTTCACGGGAAATAACAACTTACTCCCATATCTTAACCAACAGATCTGCGAGAATAACGGACAGTTAGGATTTCCACCAAGATCACAACTGATTTGGCCAAATCAGTTAGGATCACAATCGGCCAAATCTAGGTCAAAGAGGTCTCATTTCACCAGTATAAAAGGACAGCTCCTCTACTGGAAAAAGGTACGCACTATTGCTATCCAGCACTTATTATAATCTCTCTCAAACACTCTACTGACTTAAGCATCGGAGGTGAATCGCAGGGCCACCCCTGTGTTTTCATTGACTTGCAGGTGACTTCTAACCCAAAGTTGCCTCATCGAACCAGGTAATGCCCTACGGCCAAAACCAGGTTCATCAGTACTCAAGAGCCACATAAATCCCTTTTGTTGTCCAACTTCTTCTTCAATTGCTTCTCTCAGTACTCCTCTCCCCATCATTTTATTTCCTTCTGGTTTTCTTTTTCTTAATTTCTGAAATTTCTGTCTCGTTGTCTTGCTTCCCCCATCGGCCGCCACCAATTCCTCACTGATTTGCTTCTTAATCATCTACCGATGCCATTTTTCTTCAATTTCGACGGTGACACCTCTGTCTCTGTCTCCGGCGATGTCTCCGATATGGGTACTCCGGTAAAACGACCCGACCCAACGCCTTGAGAGACTCACTCATACCACCGTTTTCTGGCATCATCTATTCTCCGGCGAACCAAACGTCGATCAAGATCGGCTGAGGGAGACAAAAAGATTTTGGATTTAGAAAAATGCACTGAAGTGTGAATCAAGTTCCAAACCATAAAGATAAATTTCAAATCTCCAACATATTCATGAAATTTCTTATATCATATGGGAACTAAGGGTGCCAAAACCAAAATATAAGAATCAATTTCATGAAAAGCACCAAAGAAAATGCAATAAACCAAAAGTTTTTCAAACCTCAATTGGACATATTTTGCAGCAACAAACCAAAAACAATGATACACAAATCAAGAGCAATTCATAGATACAAAACAATTTAGGGTGTGTTTGATTTTGTTTTTGAAAATAGTTTTTGGGTTTTGAAAACAAAAAACAATATGTATTTTTTGGTTTTTAAAATAAAAAACATTTTTTCTAAAACAAAATCAAACACGCCCTAAGTTTTAGTTTCATAATCTAGATTTCAAAAAAAAAATGAATGAGCACACTTTGATCCATGAAGGTTTTGAGAGGCAAATTATATATTGAATGAAGTGAAAGGATATGGCTATTTAATTCAAATAATAAAAGTTATTATATGAAGAGATGCATCTAATCATGTAAGAATATTTATGGGGATAAAGAATATAGTTATTCAAAGAGTAAAAATCATCATTTGAAGGGATGCAACTAATCATGTAAGGGTATTTATGAAAATAAATGACATAGTTATTCAAAGAGTAGAAGTCATCTTTGAAGGGATGCAACTAATGATCTATAAGGGTATTTTAGGAAAAGAAAGTTGACACCAACTAACACTTTTAATTAGTAAAGATAAGAGTTTGAATAAAATCTAGTAATAAAAGTTTCAATTTTCTTTGAAGATGAAATTTAATTATGGAAAACAAATGGTGAAATCTTTTTTAAAACCACCTTCAAGAATCAAGCATTTAATGAAATAAGTATTCAAATCATTTAAATCATGGCAAACTATAGGTACTTCATGATTAAATTTTTATAAAATCGATTGAATGAGAATGAAAATCATGGGGGATTAGAAAATGAATTTAGTGTCGTACCTGATAATAATGAGAATATAATTTTATTCCAACACACTTCTAGAGATATTTAAAACCAAGCTTTGGGAAAAAGCCTTTTAATCGAGAATGTCTTAATTTGAGAGAAAATAGTTTTATTTAAAATATCGTTAAAAGTGAAAACTTGTTTTATTTAGAAGGAGGGAGCATACATATCATCAAATCAACCCAAAAGGAAACATACATGTTATCACCTCAACCATGGGGGAGCACACAAATCATCTCCTTAAACCTTAGGGGAGCACATATATCACATCAACCCATCGGAGAGCACACAAATCATCTCCTCAACCTGTAGGGGAGCACACATATCATCTCCTCAAATGGAGTCGGGATATGAAAGTCACTTGCCTTGATCTAGAGAATAGATAACTACACATTTTAGCTTCTGGTCAACGATCAGTGCAGGAGAATCTATAAGTACATGCACACAAAAAAATCAATCACACAATATAAGAATTGACCTACAATGACTCGAGTTCCAATTATTCACAAAACTAGTGAAAGACTCTCACACAACACCCACTTCCTAACACCTATCCTAAACCCTTAACCACACCTGCCTAGTGTCCTAGCATCCTAATCAAGAACCAACAAGAGGTTTGGGTATTCAATTTGGTGAGCTTTAACAAGTTTGTAGAAGTTCATAGATTCAAGATTAATTCACAAACAAGCCTCCATATCAAAGCATTGGCCAACGTTGCATTCAAACTTGACACTTTCATTCTTTCAAGTTAAACATGCATATATTGAGATTCCCATATTAAAATCAAGATTACAATGTGAGGATCTTTCATAGATCCCAAGAAATCCATTTAATTCATTGAAATCATCAAAATCACCAAATTGCAACTTTAAAGTTTCACCTATAATAATCAAGTTTCAAAATACCCATTCTAAATTCAAACTGATATATTAGAACTCATTATGATGTAAATGGAGCCAAGCTTCAAACCAACATTTGGTGATGTTAAAATGCATCATCAATCAACAAATGACAGCAACAACACACAAAAAAACAAACTAGAGGAAATAAGTGGGTGAAACAAGAAACGAAAATGGAGAGAAAGGGGTGAGAAAATGCCACCTAGAAATGAGTAGAAGAAATGGTCGGCGATGGCGATGGCTGTTGCATAGGGTGGGGGAGGCAATTAGTGTGGTGGTGTGGAGGGATGAGAGACAAGATGCAAGATCGAACAGAAATGAGAGCTTTGTCCCAACTCGCAAGGGAGTTTAAGAAGGGACTTGAACTGCTCTGCAATTTCTCAAAGCTTGGGGGAAATTTTCGAATATTGGAAGGTGTGTTTAAAAGAGGCATATTCCTTAGAAAGATTTTTAAGAAAATTAGAGTTGGACCCATGATATGAAATATTTTTAGTTTGTTTCTTTTTCTAATGAGGATTTTCAATTTTCAATTTCTCATACTTATTCATGATGTATTCACATCAACATGTTAATGATAAATTTTGGGCTCGTGCTATTCTGAGAGATCTGCAGTAGATCAAGTCTCATGGTGAGAGTAAAAACTTTTGATATTAGAAGTTTAAAATGACAATATTTGTGTAACAACAATTATTATATAGATCTCTATATCAATAATATTATTTATTTGAGAATTATATATATAGTCTCCTTTCAATACAATATTAAGACAAACCTTATTTTGATCCCTCACGTATTGCCTTTTTCTCAATTTGGTCCTTCTTAAATTTTCTTTCTCAATTTGGCCCTCACAAATGTTTTTGTTATCAAAGTTAGTCCCTCCATCCAATTGTTAATGAAGTTGGTAATGTGATACCATTAAATGATGATGTATCAAGTTAAATGATGATGGAGGGACTAATTTTGTGCCATTATTTAACAGTGTCACACCATTGAGTCTATTAAAAATTAGATGAATGAACTAACTTTGATAACAAAAACATTTGCGAGGGACCAAATTGAGAAAGAAAATTTAAGGAGGACCAGATTGAGAGAAAGATAGTATGTAAGGGGCCAAAATAAAGTTTTAATCGCTATATTAATAAATAGAATATATATTTATAAGATTTACTATAATAATAGAAATCATACAAGCCAATTCCTAAAAGATACACCGGGTGACACTTTAGTCCTAGAATGATGGAAAAGTCAATTTTAGTCCCTGAAAGATACTGACGTCTAAACAAGTCAGTCCTTCCATTCAGATCTATCAAATGTAATTAACGTTGATGTTGAGTTGGCTATTAAATAATTAGGTGGCACGTTAAACACTTGATCCTTCAATAAATTACTTATGTGAGCTCGCGAGAAGCAAAAGCAACATCTCTCATATCCCCACTGCAAAAATGACATTTATCCCATTAGCCCTAAGAGATCTGAAAAAATAGAGGGTAGCTACGAAATGATGGAATGCCAAAGTTGCAAAGGAAGTGGAAGAGTAGTGAAAGCTCGAAGCCAGACGTCGAATATGAGTGAAGCGGTCTCATCAGCAAGTAGTTTGATTATCAACAAGGAGAAAAATTACGGAAGCTGATTCTATACTTGCCCACTATACAAGGTAAGAGATTTGTTGAATAATATGAAAACAAATTTTTATGTTTAAGTTGTGATTTCATTTGTATTTTGATGATCAAGAAAATTGTGTGATGATTAAAACATCAAACTAAAATTGCATATGAAATATACCTAAATCAAAATTGAACTTAAAACATTTGGAAGCGTCCCTTTCAAAAGTGAACTTAAACCATCTAGATATAACTCACTGCTTGGATTCTTTAATTGAGATTAAAACTACATTTTTTTTTTCTAGTTGGTGTTGAATGCATAGATGGTTGTGAGATAATTGTATCTTATCTTTTTCATCACATTTGCAGGATAAGCATCTTAGTTGTGAATATTTTGATTGATTGATAAAGATGGAGATAAGAACAATGAAGATGAAATGGTATCAAACTATGATAAAAAGATTTTGGAGTTAAAGAGAAAACTGAATATGTATAACGAAGATGGAGATGAGAACAAAGAGGAGGAAGTGCTAACAACTTATGATAAGAAGACTTTGAAGTTGAAGAGAAAAGTAAAGATGTTTAAGATGCAAAATAGTGAACTTAAATTTACTTGTATTGTCTTGGATGTTGCACTTGCAAGTTGCAAGTGTTATTTATTTTGCAATAGGCTAGTAATATGTTAAAGTATGTTTTGTAATTTGAACTACTAAGTTGTTAGTATAGTCAGACCTTTTAGGCATTAAGCCTAAGTTCTCTACTTATTCTAATTGCACTTAGATGTTTGTGAACACCCCATTTTGTCCGGACCTTTTTGCAAATAAATAAAATTTTTGAAAATAAGGAAACTTATGAGAGTCAGTATGAAAATAGGGAAAAATGACATATTTCTCATGACTTGAAGCTCTTTAAATAACTTTAGCTTAATTTTAATATTAAATTTGATGAAAGCAAATCTTAGTTTATTAACTACTAATTTAAGCCAAATCAAGTTTAATATAGAGTTAAATATAATTTGACAATTAAATTAAATCAGATAATTTGATATATCATTTTCTTTCTTAAGAGGGAAGTCAAATTAAATTTAATTAAATAATTAAACTAAATTAGATAATTTGTGATATCATTCTCTTAAAGGAGAAGTCAAGTAAACAATTCAAAATTTAAAAGATCTCAAATTTGATGATTTTAGGATTTTAATAAAATGACTGATATGCCTTTGCTTATGTGGCACTTAACAACCAAAATTAACTAAGACTTAAAAGAAGGGTGCTTATTGCACCTACTTAAAACCTCAGGGGTCCTATTTGCACCAATCCAAAACTCAGGGGTGTTTTGTGCACCAAACCTAAAACTCAAGGGGTGTTGGTGCATTTTAGCCTAAAATAAAATATCCACAGCCAAAATATAGATTCTACATTAATTAGCTTCACTATTTGGTAGTTGCATTTTGGTTTATGGTGACAATTGGTGTCATATTCCCCAACCTTGATCTAGTTGCATATGATGCAGCTTGTATAGTTTCAGTTGTTTGAGGTGCTGTAGGCCTTGAGGGTGAGAACTTTGTTAAACCCAAATACTTAAAAGGTGCAAGAGGCATTGCAACATGTGTAGGCATAAAAATCTGTAGTACATTGAAGAAAAATGACCAAGTTAAACAAAGATCTTGAGATGATAGAACATGTTTTAAGTTCAAATTAAATCAAGTTCGTAATAATAATACCAAATTAATCCTTTTAGTTTTAAGTTCAAATTACAATAAATGTTAGTCTTTGAGAATGCTTACCATTTGGTTGATAATGGGAGCTTGAGAATGCTAAGGATTCTCTTGTGAATGAGTAGGTGCAGTTAATGTCATATTAGGAGCCATATAAGAAGCCTGTAAAAATGACCATGTCGGATTAGAGATTGACGGAGCACCCATCGTGAGGTGCTCTTTGATACGTCGCAAAATGCGTGTCAAATTAATAATACCTTAGCCTCTTAGTATTACTATATATTAGAATATATTATAGCCTAGTGAACCAAGGGTCAAATCTCTCTCGCGAAACTCAATGTGAGGAGAGAACAAGTAATTATGGTAAGATCTCTGGAATTCTTTGTGAATGGCAGAAGTAACTGTCACTATCACTTAAGCCACGAAGTTGTAAAGATGAAGTAGTAATAAGAAAGTAAATAAATAATGTAGTCGTACGAAATAAAGAGAAACAATACCTTAGGAGAGAATCATCGGACTAACAATCATTGTTCATGAAAGAATTAGGGTTATGACTTGGTTATAATCATGTGAACCATATCTAAAGATGTATATGCAAAATAAGCATACATATTAAGTTGTGAAACATAATGCAACTGACCCTACTTACAAGAAGTAAATTGACAATTATGAATGCAATGATTATTAAACAATGACGATAAAGATAGAAGAGAAGATATATCACTCGAGATTACTTGGTAAAATGAGAACATATTATTAATCTTTCAAGGTAAGGATCCATTTGATGCCAACAAAGGTTGGCCCAATTGGTAAGGAGTCAACCATAACCCACAAGGTCGTGAGTTCGAATCCCGCTGTCGATGTGAGGGCCTTGTTGGTAGGCGATCTGTAAGTACCTCTCTAAGCGCTCATAGAGCCTTGAGGCCTGCCCTGGCCTTGGTGAGCTCCCAGGGCCCAACTCACCTAAACTTTTAGCTATATAAAAAAAAAAGGATCCACTTGATCAAATTACAAATCAAGATAATAATAATAGATATGAAAGAATTGAAACAATCCCCAATCTACTTGTCTAATATACTTGACAACTAATCACAAACCTATGAATAATATGAAATACTAAGATGAAACATAACCAAAACACTGAACTCTCCATGAAAGAACAATGAACTCAAGCTACGCGATCGTCTCATGAGATTTTTCTCGATTTCTGTGAAATAGTTTCAAGCTACGCTATCTGGGATGTAAGTTACGTGTGCCATTGCTAATTATGACAGCTCAAATTCTGGCGCAAACCTAATTTGCATTCTAGAAGTTCTACTGATGTCATGCTGACGTGTCAATTGCGTCGTTGCTTGCGCCACTGGCTCAACATGACGACGCAAGCTCTTAAGCTTGGCTTTTGTCTCAATTGATTATTCCAACATTCGGTTATGCTTTGTTTCCTTATCTTTTACTATGATGAGGGCCTGAAACCACTAAGTACACAATTAAGTAGCACTGTTTCATAACGAAAAATACTGCAAAATAACACTTTTATTCATTAACTCAAAGCATCACCTTAGTACAAACCTTACCATATTACTTGGTCATATTTGCAATAATTAATATTGAAAAGATGTTAAAAGAGGACCAAGTAACATAGTCAGATTTGGTCTGATCAGAGATATAAATTGAAACAAATGCAAGAAAAAAAAGTTCATTGCAGAATAAACTAAGGCAAATTAATCCCTTTGGTTTTAATTTCAAATTACAATAAATGTTTGTCATTCAAAATACTTATTATTTGGTTGACAATGGGAGCTTGAGAATGTTGAGGATTCTCTTGTGAATGACTAGGTGGAGTCAATGTTATATCAGGAGCCTGAAAATGACCTTGTGGGATTAGAGATTCAAATAAAAAAATAAAAAAAAAAATAGTTGTGTAAGTATGGGTGAACCTCAACACTAGTTGTGGATGTAGTAATGGATGGAGTGTGGGTCTTCTTAATTGGTGCACCCTTACAAATCCTAGCATAATGGATGGAGTGTGGGTCTTCTTAATTGGATTTATAAGGATTGGTTGGAACATCATTGTTCTTTCTACGCCGCTGCTTAGGGCATCCTGCTGGTGGTTTGAAGGGTGGCAGTAGAATCACTAGATGACTTATCTTCTCCCAATATTCTTGTCCTGTGATTGGTAGGATGTAAGGATCATATTTGTCCATCCATATTTGAACAGAAAAATATTGATGCACAAAGTCTTAAGCCTTTCAACGATTGTGTGCAATACAAGCTAGCTAGTGCATGCTTACACAGGATGCCAAATAATCCCCATAGCTTGCATGAGTAAGAACTTACTCTCAGGTCAACCACAACGTAACCTTATGTGACCTACATTCTACCTCAAACTTTTATCTTCTAAGTCACCAACCCAACAAGGTGTCCACTTTTCACTTTCCTCTTTAGCAACTTCCAATCGACTTTGGGCTTTTGAAGTGATTGAGCCATGATATGGTTGGGCCTTCTCCTTCTCTTTGTTGATCTTTCCAACAATGTATAATCTTAACTCTTTAGCCATTGTAATTATAGTCTTGGCTCTCATCTTCACTAATTTGGAATTTAGTTGTATGCCCATGCCTTATCATTCTTGTGCTTCAATTTTTCCATAATTTCATTGAAATTGACATAGTAGTTGATCTTCCAGCCGCCCACAATAAGCCATTCAACTCATTATTTTTAAATTTCTTATAAAAATTGACCCATAAATGACACACACAAAACCTATGGTGCACCACATGCATTAGTTCTTGAATTTCAGGTAACAATAATTCCTACAAATTCAATAACTTAATTTGTAATAATCAGGATTAGCATAAAGATATAACAAAGTTATAATCAATTATATGTTTCAATCTATTTTTATGACTACCACAATGGAATAGTCTAGTCATTCACTGGGTTATGACTCTCCCCTCTCCCCTTTAGTTTCTATTCAGGTACACTTCAAAGATCTACTTCGGCTCAAAGAGGAAGCTGAGCCAAGGCCTACATTTTGTTCATGTGGGTAGTCCCGTTTTAGCGAATAGTTATTTAATCGTCTAGTTTGTCGGCTCTGCTAATACTTAAAGGGTGGTCTTGGGGGTTTTCGTTTATTCACATAATTTATGTTTTATGTTGACACTAATTTGTAAGATTTGATGAAATCGTAGTTTGAAGTTTTGGATTATGAATAGTATCATTATGTACATTATGATGGTATATTTTTTTAATCGAGGTATTATTTGATATATGCTTTGTGCTTAGGAATATATGAGGGTAGACTTATGGCGTGGGTTAGACCCATGTCCGTGCCGATCGCGGCTTTCCAAAAGAAGGTCATGGCAAATTAGTATAATAAAATCATTTAGAGAGTTAGTTGTTAACCAAAAAAATCTTTTGAAGACTGGGTTGTACATATAATCTTATCTTATCTTATAATAATTAAAAACGAACGTTACACAAAAGTTTCATGAGCTGGATTTTTTTTATGTAAAATACTCCTTGACAAATTTCCAAAATTGATATCATGATTTTGGGTAAAAAAAATTTCATGGAGTTTTATTCAATTTTTTTTTATATTTTATTGAATGCATTAATAATTTACTTTAAGTTTTAATCAATGCAAGATATAACAATAAAAATAAAAATAAATTTGATATTTTTTTAATAAGAAACTTAATAAAATCTCAAATTTTGAAGTTTTTTTACGTAATAATTAAATGTTAATTTTTTTTTTTTTGTATTTTACGTTTGTTACTTGTATAAAAAAAATAAGAGGCCTCTCCCAAAATTTTGCCAATAAAGGTTGGTCTAGTTGGTAAGAAGTCAACTCACAACCCACAAGGTCGTGAGTTTGATTCCTACTGCCGATGTGAGGGCCTTGTTGGTAAGCGATCTGTAAGTACCTCTGTAAGCGCTCATAGAGCTTGGAGGCCCGTCCTGGCCTTGGTGAGCCCCCGAAGCCCAACTCACCTAAACTTCTTTTTACCAAAAAAAAAAA
>QANZ01044904.1:0-24495 GCA_003254925.1 Chamaecrista fasciculata | reverse complement strand
ATATATATATATATATATCATGAGCTGTCAAAGAAGAGATGCTGTTTGCAATGTTCTTCCTAGATGAAGGAAGTGGAGCAGTGTTTTTTTTTGGCCTGAACTGGAGCAGTTTTGTTTTCTATTGAATTCTTAGAATTAGTTTTTTTAAAAGAATGAAAATTATTGAATTGGACTCGAAACTCTGTTAAAGATTAAAGACAGAGGAGAAAAATCTTCATTTGTAATTCCAAAACGATAAAGAAGATCCTTAGTAGGAAGGCAATTATGGTAAACATTCCATTAGAGCCTGATTTTTGGCATGGTTGGAATTTTCCAAACTTTTTACCATTTGGTGTTAAAAATATTTATGATTAATTTGTAATTAGTTTCAGACTGTTGATGTAATTACTATTATGCTTAATTGGTAACACCATTCAACAAGGTTTTCATTCTTGGAAGAAACTTGTTTTATAATACAATTATTGAATATTGGAAGGGTACAAATTTGTTGAATTTCTCCCTAAGTTGAAATGTTGTGTTAGTAGCATACTAACCCGACCCACTCATTTGATACCCCTAATCAAAACATATATACTAAATTTTTGCTCGAGGGATGATTATCTTTCGCTTATGTTTAAATAAATTCATCTTCTTTTTTTCTTTTTGGCCCAAAAGCAAATTCATCTTCTAGTAACATATAATTTTGAAAATGTAGATTCTACCTCAGAACGATGGCCTGATTACAACTTTAGTACATAAACTTTAAAATATAACATAACACCCTCCTACTGTTCAAAAAAAAGAAAGAAAGCACAAAACACCCCTAGTGTATGAAGAAGAGTAGGTAGGTGTGTTAAATTTTCATACATAGATGAAGCAAAAGGATCTGATACCAAGTTGAAGATAGCCAAAATGGCTATGGTAGGGTATGACCAAAGATGACTAGGTAGAAGATAATACACACAGAAAATATATGGGGTAAATACTAACCCACTTACACTTGTACAATGAAAAATTAACTCAGAAAAATTAAAGGAATCTACATACTAATTATGGCCATAACATCATTTGGCAGAGTAATAAGGTGTTTCGTTTTATTTTCAGGTTAATCATGTATAAAACTTCTAATTAGATCTTAATTAAAAGGGTAAAATGTGTTTTTTCCAATTTTGTTTGTCATTTTGAGAGTTAAATACTTTTACTTGTTTCTGTACTTATATATATATATAATGGCAATAGTTCTGTTACACTGCAACACTCTAATCTTATTTCACTAATTCACACTAATATGATGATCTCTAGTTTTCTTGATTGTAGGTGATGCAGTCGTTAAACAAATACTTATCTTGCATACATTAACACAAACTTCTAACAAATTCTGTTTACGAAACCACTTCAAATTAGTCCCTCGGTCATCTACAATTACATATTCCGATATTCGAATGCCAATCTTCAAGAAGCAATATATATAATAAAACTTAGTATGAGATTGACAAAAGCAATCAGAGAAGAAAGTAATATGCTGAAAAAATATTCAGTGCTTCATTCAGTATTCTTGCAGGGATATATACACTTGATGAGGAAAAGTAGCATGTAGGTGTCTACACCTCATTGGCCTGAAGAAAGACTAAAAAAGCTACTAGAACAATCTAAAAATAGAAAGCTATGAGATGTACACCTATACTAACTAATTACACTTTTAACACTTAAACAATACAACTATACAAAGATTATTAATAAATTGAAAACACTAAACTTAACATCCCCTCCTCAAGTAGGCAATGGTTGAGAAACAAGGCCTAACTTGGACACTAAAGAGCTGAATTGCGGACGAGCTAATGACTTTATGAAAACATCTGCAACCTGATTCTGTGTTGGGATGTGCTGGGGAAGGATAACTCTTCTTTGAACTTCTCCCTTACCACATGGCAGTCTATTTCAATATGTTTTGTCCTTTCATGATAGACTGGGTTAGCTGTGATATGGAGAGCCGACTTGTTGCCACACCATAATGGTATAGGTTTAGGAATTTTAATTCCAAAATCAAGCAACAAATAATCAACCCACTGTAGCTCACAAACTGTATTCGCCATGCTCCTGTACTCTACTTCACAGGAGGATCTTGACACTATGTGTAATATCCGAGTGTAATAAGGGACTAAAGTGAAAAATTTAGAAAGTTTCAATAATATAAATAGTAGTAATTTGTGAGTAAAAATAATATAAGAGGGATTAAAATGAAATAGAAAGAGTAAAGTGATGAGAATGTGAGTTTTAGGGAGTGTTTTAAAATAAATTAGAAAAATTGGGGGGGAAGATATGTAATTTTCACCAAAGGCAATTTAAATGAAATTAGGCAAAACACCCTTTTGTGCCCCTAACGTTTGCAGTGATTTTCAGTTATGCCCCTAACGTTTCATGTTGTTCAAGCATGCCCTCAATGTGAAACTAACGTTTCAATTATGCCCCCAATTTTGACTCAATGCCCATGTGACAATTTTTTTACTTATGTGTCATTTTTTTGGTCTGACGTGGCATTATGACTGGACATTCATATTTTTTTTTCCACCGTGGCATGATGACTGGATTTACATTTTTGAACATAAAAATTGAGTAAACTAGCAAATCAGTCCCTGGATTTACATTTTTCATCATCTTCATTCATTTTAGTCCCAAATCCTCAAAATAAAATTGTAAAGTGTCTCAAAACTCTTCCAAACATTCCAATTTAGTCCTTAAAAATGTTAAAAACCCTAAAACCTAAACCCCAAACTCTAAACCCTAAAACCCTAATCCTAAAATTGTAAAGTGTTCCAAAACTCTTCTAAACATTCCAATTTAGTCCTTAATAATATTTAAAACCTTAAAACCTTAAATTCCTAAACACTAAATCTTTCATCATTAAAAAAAAATAGTTCATCATCACCATCATTCATCAATTCATCATCAGTTTATCATCTAAAAATTAAAAAAATAATCCTAAAAACTTAAAAAATAAATCGTTCATCATCATTTTATCAAAGGCCGAAGACACCCTCAACTTAAAAAAATCCAGATCTGGGAGAAGAATGAGAATGACGTGATGCTCTTTCTTTGAGAAACTTCAACAATGGAGGAATTAATAGATTGTGGATTGGGAGAAGAATGAGAGAGGAAGACTCGAATTGGTTCTCGCGACGGGAAGAAGAATTTCCTAATCACATCGCGATCTTGCTATGGCCTTAGATATCCGAAGCCCTCATCATCTGAATACACCACAACAACTTCCTCAACCTCCTCCTCCTTCAAATCCCTTACCCTCTCCGACCAATCCCACGCACCCTAACTCCGCCGATTTCGCCGATTCCGCAGAATTGGGTCCTTCGAATCCATCCTCTGTTTCCAGAATCGGACAGATTCTGTGTTAATTTCAGTGGTGAACACGTTGCGTGGAGGTTGTCGTTTCGCAGTGGATTCCGTTCAGATCTGGTCGTCGGGGGTTCGTCGGCGGTGGGAGCTAGAGTCCAGGTAGAAGGTCGACGATTTCTAGGGTGGTTAACGGTGGTCTCGCTTGAAATCCTCCGATTTGACGATGATGATGAAAAATCTGGGCAATTTCTGGGAAGAAGATGACGATGACGTTGGGTTTCTGTTCGTTGGGTTTTTCTGGGAAATTTTTCTTGAAGAAGGTAAAGAGGAAAGTAGGATTTAGGGACCAAATTGCAAGAGAGTAGTTTTTTTAGGGGTTTAGGATTTAGGGTTTTGGGGTTAGGGTTTAGGGTTTTAGATTTTAGGGTTTAGGATTTTAGAGTTTAGGGTTTTAGGATTTTAGGGTTTAGGATTTTTAATATTTTTAAGGACTAAATTGGAATGTTTGGAAGAGTTTTGAGACACTTTACAATTTTATTTTGAGGATTTGGGACTAAAATGAATGAAGATGATGAAAAATGTAAATCTAGGGACTGATTTGCTAGTTCACTCAATTTTTATGTTCAAAAATGTAAATCCAGTCATCATGCCACGGTGGAAAAAAAAATATGAATGTCCAATCATTATGCCACGTCAGACCTAAAAAATGACACACAAGTAAAAAAATTGCCACATGGCATTGAGTCAAAATTGGGGGCATAATTGAAACGTTAGTTTCACATTGAGGGCACGCTTTAACAAAATGAAACGTTAGGGGCATAACTGAAAATCACTGCAAATGTTATGGGCACAAAAGGGTGTTTTGCCAATAAATATATAGATATTGTAACACCTACTTTCCAGTGATTGGTTCTGATCACTCCCCTCTCATTGTGCAATTGAAACCTGTGAGTGGAAGACGACAGTACATGTTTAGATATCAAGATTTTTGGGAAAGTCTTGAAGACTACAGTCAGATGATCCATCAAGGATGGGATACAATTCAGAATAATAACATTCAAGTAAAACTGTCAGAGATCACAAATTACATCAGCAGTTGGAGTAAATCCAATTTCAAACGTGCTGACATTGAGGTAAGCAGATTGAAAAGACGTATCCAGGAGTTGGAGAATGCCCCCTTTTCCTTGCAGGTTTTTGAAGAACTGCGCAAATGCAAACAGGAGCTGGTTAGTTTGTGGAGTCAAGAGGAAAAATTCTGGAAAGCAAAATCTCGTGTTAATTGGTTAAAGCATGGAGACCGAAACTCCAAATTCTTCCATGCTTCTACTTTACACAGAAGAGCTAGGAATAAAATTGCTAGACTTAAAAACAGTGTGGGTGAATGGCTGGACTCTCAAGGAGATTTGGAAAATCTTGTTTGGGAGCACTTTACATCGCTATTTAAATCATCTAACCCCACTAATATAAATGAAGTAACTAGACTCATCCCGCGAATGATTTCTGAAGAAGCGAATGAGTTGCTGATTAGAGAGGTGGAGGAGGAAGAGGTTAGGAGAGCTGTGTTCAGTATGGGCTCTCACAAAGCTCCAGGCCCGGATGGACTAACTGGTGTATTTTTTCAGAACAATTGGGAGCTTGTAAAGGGCGAGATTATACAGGCTGTGAAGTCCTTTTTCCATACTGCTAAGCTCCCTGAAGGTATGAATCTGACGCACATAACTCTGGTTCCCAAGGTTCAAGGACTTGAGGATTTGGGGCAGTTTATGTTGGAGATTGTGCCCTAGGGCCAATCATTTTATTAGATAAATATGTTGTGAACATATTATTAATTTATGGAAGATAAATTAATGTGTTGTCATATCATTCGCATGTTTACTATGATAACGTCCATGATTAATTATGAGATAATTAATCTAAAATTGTCCCTGGTCGATTATTTTTGTGGGAGCAAAAATAAACTAAGACCAGCATGACCCCGGTGCATGAGATGCACGCACTAGATGCTGGGACGAGAGTCATGGTGCAATTACGTAAGGTGGTTACGAATTGCTGGACTGACCCGGAGAGTCCTGCATGGGTTTAGTCATCAGCTAGTCTCTCCTAGTACGCCTGTAGCGATGCCTTTGACCTGAGGTCAACTATTCCAGCGTTGCAGTTGTCAGTCTTTGGCTTAGTCTAACGCTGCCCGTAACAGGGTAGTTATACGGGCTGAGTACGGGACTGGTTGATTGCTCTGCAGTGGGATGTGGATTGGCCAAAATGGGATTTTGTCCCTCATTAATTTGAGAGATATCTAACTGGCGCCCTCGATGAGTCTGTCCAGGAAAATGCGTGGCCACGCGGGAATTGGGACTTACTCAAGGAATCGAGAAAGTTGAGGTTTGGATTATGGATGACATACCTGTGCCTAGTCCATGACCAAGATATCGTAGGACAAACGGATCACGTACACGGAGGTACTGAGGTTAAGTCGTTCTTCCGGTTACCGAACGATCACTCACGGATTTTGGGTAGTTGTGATGGCTTGCTAGAGTCCGCTCACAACTTGTAGGTCATGGGGATGCCCTACTGCCATTATTGCGTGGGGCCTGCTGGGTCACACACGGGCAGGATCTGATCACCATTCGAGAGGGACACGAATTAGGGTTAATTCGTGGGTCACGCGAGTGACACGATTTAAGACACAGAGGAAATGTCTGGGACATTAGGTCTGGTCTTAATTAATCTACAGATGACATATTTAAATTTGTGGGACAAATTTAAATATTAATAATTGAATATAATTAATGAGATTAATTATAGGCAATTTAAATATTAGGAAAATAATTCTGGATAATGTTCCTAAGAGTTAGGAAATTATTGAATTATAAAATTCCTAATAATTAAATAGGAGGGTGGCGCCTCATTGGGATAACTTTGGGTTAAATAAAATTGTTTTATTTAATTCAATTATTATTTGAAATTCAAATGGAGATTTGAAATTCAAAAGATTTGGTGAAGATCTTTTAATATCTTTGGTGAATCAAAAATTAGAGGTTTTTGATTAATTAAATTCCAAGGATAATTAAAGGGGTATATGGCGCATGAAGGTGGGTCCCATTGGGAGATTTGATCTCTCAATTTGATTCTCCAAGATTGCATTTTGAGTTTAAATTATAATATTAAGGTAATATTATAATAATAAATTCAAGGCCTAAAATAATTATATTATTAAATATCTTTATTTTAGGAATTTTAAAATCACCAAAAATTCTTCCCTATTTAAGGGGGCAAGTCGACTTGCCCCAAACACTTTTTAGTGAAACCCTAGTTTTGATTTTCCTCCTAAGAGTTAGAGAGAGAAAATACTCCTTTGCACACACATTGAGAAAATCGACTTTCTCTAAGAGTTAGAGAGAGATTTCGATTTTGCTCATATAATTAGGGTTTGAGAGAAGAATAGGCAAGAAGGAGTTCTTGTGGGGGGATTCTTCTAGCGCCACCTCTAAAGTCTGAATTGTCAAGAAGGAGTTCTTGAAATTCAGAGGTCTGTAGATTGGTCCCAGAAATTCTTTTGAGAAAAGAATTTGGAGGCTAGCACCTCGGTGGTCAAAGAAACTGTTCGTGTGGATTACTGGCAGAGGGAGAACTCTGGGAGTGGATCCGTGGAACTCGCCCCGTACAACCTGCGTTTTGAAACTCTGAGGTATAACACTAACCAAAGTTTTAAATTCTACTAGCGGATCCGTTCGGGAATCATAGGACCTAGGCGTTTTATTTTAATTTTATTTTTGCTTCCGCTGCCTTAGGCGCCTAGGATTCCCAACAATTTAGGCCTATAAGCTGCTGCAATTACATTTATAAGGTTTTCTCTAAGATTGTGGCAGAAAGAATGAAGGGGATCCTCCCTTCCTTGATTTCTGAGAACCAGAGTGCTTTTGTAAGGGGGAGGCAAATATAGGACAACATCTTAGTGGCTCATGAGATCTTCCATAGTCTCAAAGGAGGGAGGAGAAGAGGGATGAGTTTTATGGCTGCTAAGTTGGATATGAACAAAGCTTATGATAGGCTTGAATGGGGTTATGTTAGAGAGGTGCTTGTGGCTTTCGGCTTCCACCCACATTGGGTGAACTTAATTATGGAATGTATTTCTACAGTATCCTACAGAGCAGTTCTAAATGGCACTACCGGCCCTATTATTTTCCCGGAGAGAGGTCTTCGCCAAGGAGACCCCCTGTCACCATACTTATTTATCATGGCTGCTGAGGGGCTCTCTTACCTCATTGAGGAGGCTATTGCATCGGGTAAACTGTCTGGTGTCAAGCTCAAGAATGGCTCCCCTTTACTCTCCTCTCTTATGTTTGCTGATGACACAATGATAATGACTAAGGCAGAAATTTCGGAGGCATATGAGATGATTGTTGTTTTGAATACCTATACAAGTGCCTCTGGTCAAAGGATAAATGTGTCTAAATCAGAGGTTTTGGTCAGTTCTGATACAGATGTGAATAAGAAAAACATTATTGCTAGCATTCTTAATATGCCGATCTGTCACTGTCCCTCTAGGTATCTGGGGCTTCCTGGTGATTGGCAACGTTCTAAAACACAAGCTCTGTACTGGCTAAAGGATAGAATATGGAACAAGCTGCAAGGTTGGAAAGAGAAGCTCCTATCTCCTGCTGGCAAAGAAATCCTTATTAAAGCAGTGATTCAGGCCATGCCCTCTTATGTTATGTCAGTCTTTCTTCTCCCCAAGGCTTTTTGTGATGATATCTCCAGGATGGTAGCCAGATTTTGGTGGAGCCAGAGCAATAAGGACAGAGGGCTTCACTGGTTGAGCTGGAAGAAGCTGCAAAAGAGAAAAGACGAAGGGGGTTTGGGGTTTAGGGATTTTCAAGCGATGAATTTGGCATTAATTGGGAAACAGGTATGGAGAATACATGAGAACCCAAATGCCTTGTGGGTAAAACTCCTTAAAAGCCTATACTTTCCAAATGGTTCAATTTGGGTGGCAAAGAAAGGGAATAGCCCTTCGTGGGCGTGGAGAAGCATTATGAAGGCAAGGGAGTTTATTGATAAACACAAAGGGTGGCTGATTAAAGATGGCAAAGATGTGAAGGTCTTTGGGGACAAATGGCTAAGCAATGGAGAGCGGATGTGGTCTAACAGGGAAGAAGACTTGAATATGAAGGTACAGGAATTACTAAGTGCTGATGGTAATAGTTGGAACTCCTCTAAGTTATTGCAGCATCTCCCCCCCAGACTTGCTCAAGTGGTGCTCACAACTCACCTTAATCCTCAATTACTTGGAGATTCCCCTATTTGGCCATATACACAAGCAGGTAGCTACACTGTGAAATCGGGGTACTCGATGGCTATGGGAGATATGATACATAGGGATGACCCTTCTGTTTCTAACGGGTCTGACAATAGAGAAATTTGGAGAGAAGTGTGGGGTGCTAGAGTGCAGCCAAAAGTCAAACTCTTTGTTTGGAAATTTCTCAGAGGTATCCTGCCCACCAGAGTTAATTTAAGAAAGAGAAGGGTCCCTATTGACAGTATATGCCCGATTTGTAGAGCAAAAGAGGAAACAATAGAACATATGTTGCTTGGGTGTGACTGGGTACGAGCAGTGTGGTTCGGCAGCCAATTCCATTGGAGCATGGATGGGGATAATGTGACAAATATACAAGACTGGCTTGCTTCGAAAATTGGCATATTCTCTAAGATGGGGGAAGCCAAAGAGAGGTATATAGCACTATGTTTTAACTACCTCTGGTCAATCTGGAAAGGTAGGAATGAGGTGTGCTTTGAAAATAAAGGGATTTCTCCCCTGAGAATTATTAAAAGAGCAGAAGAAAACATGCTTGAGTTTTGGGCTGCTAATGTGGATGACCAGCGGGATCCGGCTCCTAATCCTCATAATCAGAGTAGCAGACAGATTTGGAGACCTCCTATGGAGGGTGTGCTAAAACTGAACTGCGATGGAGCTTTTAGTGATACTCTGTTGAAAGGGGCTATAGCAGTTATAGTAAGGGATGAAGATTCTGATATGCGTACCGGCTCGGCGAGAGTTTTGCCTTGTTCTTCGGCTATACAGGCGGAAGCTATGGCTGTTAGAGAAGCTATGGAGTTGATTCTTGCGCTGGGAGTTAGAAAGGCGATCATTGAGTCTGATAGCTTGGTGGTGGTCAACAGTTGCATTGGGGGGCCTCCTCCGTGGCAGATCCGTGGGATTATCCATGACATTAAGGATAAGATGGTTCAACATGGCAGTGTGGAAGTCAAGTGGATTAGACGAGATGCAAACACATCTGCGGATTTAGTGGCTAAATTGGCGTTGAAAGGTGAATTACCTGCGATTTGGCGATGTATGCCGCCGATTAAACTCCGGGCGGCGCTGCTGGTAGACAGATCGGTTTGCCGCTCTTCTCCTCCGGTTTGATCTCCTCGATAGGTAGTTGGTTCAGGTTCTCCCTAGCGTAGTTATGGAGGTTGCTGGGAGTCGATAGGCTTGAGTTTCTTCCAGTGTCTTTCTGCCTATCTGATGGACTCTCTTCTCCACCGGCCCAAGGTTGTTTGGGCTTGGTCTTTCTTTTCTTTCATGTAATGACATGAATTGACAAAAAAAAAAAAAGTGATAAGTCGTCTAAAATAACATTATTAGTTTTGGGAAAACACATTTTGGCCACTGATTTTTAATTATAATTTTTTTTTCATTTCGTACTTATCCAATCATTTTGGCCTAACGTGCTAAGCTTTGAAGCATTGGTTGTCACTTGTCAGACTCTCAAATGCCATTGGTCATTTTCTATATGCACAACTTTTCTCTCCCCTCTATTATTTCTTACTTTCTGTGATTTCTTTATGCAAAAAAACAAGTAAGCCTATTTTTCTCCACAAAAAAATTAGAATAATTGAATTGTTTTTCTGTCCCCTCTATTATTACTTAGTACTTTTTAAACTTTTTTTATTGAAAGTTTGAATCGTCAAATTAATAGTACCAAATTATGGGTCCACTTCAACAAAGGACAATGATGATGTGCAATTCAAATTTTCAACAAAAGTTTTATCCACTAACAATGTCATGTGATTAATTAATTACGTTATATCATTAATTTAGTTAAAAGTTATATGAATGTCATCGTTTGGACATGTGTGTTTACGACATCTATATAATACAAATTTATTTTGGGTTTAAGTTTTAGGGTTTTTAATATTTTTAAGGACTAAATTGGAATGTTTGGAAGATTTTTGAGACACTTTACAATTTTATTTTAAGGATTTAGGACTAAAATGAATGAAGATGATGAAAAATGTAAATCCAGGGACTGATTTGCTAGTTTACTCAATTTTTATGTTCAAAAATGTAAATCCAGTCATCATGCCACGGTGGAAAAAAAAATATGAATGTCCAGTCATTATGCCATGTCAGACCAAAAAAATGACACATAAATAAAAAAATTGCCACATGGCATTGAGTCAAAATTGGGGGCATAATTGAAACGTTAGTTTCATATTGAGGGTACGCTTGAACAAAATGAAACGTTAGGAGCATAACTGAAAATCATTGCAAACGTTATGTGCACAAAAGGTGTTTTGCCGATAAATATATAAATATTGTAACACCCACTTTCCAGTGATAAGTCGTCTAAAATAACATTATTAGTTTTGGGAAAACACATTTTGGCCACCGATTTTTAATTATAATTTTTTTTTTTCATTTCGTACTTATCCAATCATTTTGGCCTAACGTGCTAAGCTTTGGAGCATTGGTTGTCACTTGTCAGACTCTAAAATGACATTGGTCATTTTCTCTTATAGATATGCACAACTTTTCTCTCCCCTCTATTATTTCTTACTTTCTGTGATTTCTTTATGCAAAAAAACAAGTAAGCCTATTTTTCTCCGCAAAAAATTAGAATAATTGAATTGTTTTTCTGTGCCCTCTATTATTACTTAGTACTTTTTAAACTTTTTTTATTGAAAGTTTGAAACGTCAAATTAATAGTACCAAATTATGGGTCCACTTCAACAAAGGACAATGATGATGTGCAATTCAAATTTTCAACAAAAGTTTTATCCACTAACAATGTCATGTGATTAATTAATTACGTTATATCATTAATTTAGTTAAAAGTTACATGAAATAATTCATTTTGAGGGTATGTCATCATTCGAACACGTGTCTGTACGACATCTATATAATACAAATTCATTTTGGAGTTTAGGTTTTAGGGTTTTTAATATTTTTAAGGACTAAATTGGAATGTTTGGAAGAGTTTTGAGACACTTTACAATTTTATTTTGAGGATTTGGGACTAAAATGAATGAAGATGATGAAAAATGTAAATCCAGGGACTGATTTGCTAGTTTACTCAATTTTTATGTTCAAAAATGTAACGTTAGGAGCATAACTGAAAATCACTGCAAACATCAGGGGCACAAAAGGGTGTTTTGCCATGAAATTATAAGAGGAAGGAGAAGGTGGAATCAGGCAGGGGAAGTGAAAATTGCAGAAAAACAGAGAGAGAAAGGGACGAAGGAGGGAGGAGGAGGAAGAAATGAGGGGATCTCAACATCCAACGGTCCGTTTTGGACGATCTAGCAGTCGATTTGAAGCTTAGAACGAGACGAAGCTATCCCTGGTTCCAGTTTGCAGATCCAACGATCGGATTGAGAGGAGATGAAGATCGAAATATCACGGCCTAAGTTGAAAAGTGGGGAAAAGTGGAGGTTTGAGGGACTAAATTGTCTCTAGGTAGGGTTTTCTTCTCTTTCTCCTCATTTCAAAGCTTTGCTTCTTCCATGAGTTGTCTAGGGTTTTAGGAAATTGTGTGAAGAATGATATATGTGCATGTTATATGATCTAATATGTGTTCTTTGTGTGTTTATGGATATGTTTTATGTTTATGACATGTTTATATATGATTAAAATGTGTTATATGTAAAGAAGAATTATGTATAGTTAGTTTTGTGAAACATATGATGATTGTGTGAATGGGTATAAAGGGGGTTAGGGTTTGTGATGTGTGATTTAGTCAATTGGTGAATTTGGGACTTGTTTGACAATAAATGTATGATGTTGTAAGAGTTTGCTAGTAATATTTGAATGATTGCAAGAATATGAAATAATTGAATGAACATATTAATAAATGGTTTGATAAATTGAGTAAGGAAACTAACGTATTGAATGATGATAAGAATAATATGTTGATATGGAATTATGAGTTAAAGATGAGATGTGTGTTGGAGATTGTGCCCTAGGGCCAATCATTTTATGTGAAATGTTATGAACATTTGGATTAATTTATAGAGATAAATTATTCAGTTATCATAATTAGCATGTTTACTATGATAGCGTCCGTGATTAATTATGAGATAATTGATCTAAATCTGTCCCTCGTCGATTGTTTTCGTGGGAGCGAAAATGAACTAAGACCAGCATGACCTCGGTGCATAGAGATGCATGCACTAGATGCTGGAACGAGAGTCATGGTGCAATTGTGTAAAGGGTTACAAATTGCTGGACTGACCTAGAGAGTCCTGCATGGGTTTAGTCATAAGCTTGCCTCTCCTGTACGCCTGTCGCAATGCCTTAGACCTGAGGTCATCATTATTCCGGCGTTGCAGTTGTCAGACTTTGGCTTAGTCTAACGTTGCCCATAGCAGGGTAGCCATAAGGGCTAGGTACAGGTTTGGTTAATTGCCGTGCTGAGGAATGTGGATTGACCAAGATGGGATTTTGTCCCTCATTAGATGAGAGATATCTAACTGGCGCCCTCGATGAGTCTGTCCAAGGAAAAGAGTGGCCACTCAGGAAATTGGGACTTACTCAGGAAATCGAGAAAGTTGAGGTTTGGATGATGGATGATTTTCCTGTGCCTAATCCATGACCAAGATATCGTAGGACAATAGGGTCTATGATAAGGTGGTACTAAGGTTAAGTCGGTTTTGGTAAAAACGATAACTCACGTGTTTTGGGTAGTCGTGATGGCTTGCTAGAGTCCGCTCACGACTTGTAGGTCATAGAGATGGCTTGCTGCCAACTTCACGTGAGGCCTGCTGGGTCACACATGAGTAGGATCAGGACACCGCTTAAAGGGACACGAATTAGGGTTAATTCGTGGGTTACTCCGATGACACAATTTAAGACATAGCAAAATGTTTGGGACATTCAGTCTTGTCTTAAATAATCTACAGTTGTGGAATATTTAAATTTGTGGGACAATTTTAAATATAATAATTGTTAAATGATCAATAGGGATTAATTATTTACAATTAAAATATTAGGGAAAATAAATCAGATAAGATTCCTAAAAGTTAGGAAATTATTGATTTATAAAATTCCCCAATATTATTTGAGGGTGGCGCCTCATATTTGGTTTTTAGATTAATAAAATTGTTTTATTAATTTAAATAATAAGTTTGAATTCAAAAGATTTGATGGAGATATCAAAAGATTTGAATCAAATATATTGGGTGATATCTCAACTCAGAATCTTTGGAAAATCTTGACTTCCTAATTGTTAGGAATGTTTTTAATTTATAAAATTCCAAGATAAATGGGAGGAGATGGCGCATTGCTCTATGGGTCCCATGGGAAGATTTGATCTTCCAATTTGATTGTCAGAGATTGCATTTTGAATCTAAATTGAAATATTAAGGTAATATTTTAATTAGAAATTCAAGTCCTAAAATTATAATATTATTGGAATATCATGATTTAGGGTTATTAAAATCACCAAAAATATTATATTTAAAAGGGAGCAAGTCGACTTGCCCCAACCCTAGCTCACTTTGTGATTTTGTCTTCCTCCTTGTAGAGAGAGAGAAAAATCGCACTTTAGTCTTAGAGAGAGGAAAAATCGATTTTGCCTAAGGTGTTAGGAAAATTCGAATTCCACCATTAAAACTAGGGCTTTTGTGAGAGAAGGAAAAACAAGAAGGAGTTCTTGTGAGGTTTTCTTCTTGGCGCCACCTTGTCCTTGGATTCAAGAAGGAGTTCTTGAATTCAAACACTGTAGAACGAGTCCTTGGTTCTTTTGGAGAAAAGAACGGAAGGCTAGCACCTTGGTGCCCGGAAAATTGTTCGTGTGGATCACCGGCAAAGGGAGAACGCTGTGAGTGGACTCCTAGCACGCGCCTTGTACAACCAACTGATTGGAACTCGTGAGGTATACCACTATCTTAACAGGTTTTAAATTCAGCTAGCGGATCCGTTCGGAAATTTTTGGCCTGGCGCGTTAATTTTTAATTATATATTTCTTGCTTCCGCTGCGTTAGGCGCCTAGAATTCCCAACAATGTGTGAAGTAAAGAAATAATAAGTGAATTGATTGTAGATTGAGTTAATTGAAAAGTATGTGTTAAAGAATGGATTAAGCGATTGTATATTTCTTGCTTCCGCTGCGTTAGGCGCCTAGAATTCCCAACAATGTGTGAAGTAAAGAAATAATAAGTGAATTGATTGTAGATTGAGTTAATTGAAAAGTATGTGTTAAAGAATGGATTAAGCGATTAACATTTACTATCCAAATATGCATTTGATTATGCTAATTGGATGATATTGAACTAATGAATATGTTATAAGTAAGTGAAATGTGATATATTTATAATTAAAGAATGTATGTTTGGTGTATGTATGTTATTGAATTGTATGGGAATGTTAATTAAGTATAGAGTCAAGTAATGAAAAAGGGAAATTGTTAAGTAGATGGTTTGTGAATGGTTAGTGAATGTATGAATTAAGTATATGTGAATGAAGAGATTATGTGATATGAGTTGATTGGTATGAGAATTGAATGGAATGTGAGATATGATTATTGGACTGTGAATTATATATTGTGTGCATGTATTTGTGTCATGATTCACTGAGGAGTGTGATCCTCCCCATTACTCGCGATGAGTATTTGGGTAATGTCCTTTGGTGGATTCCATTGGATGGCCTAAGGTGGATTCCTTAGGTGACAGGCTGTTGGATTGTGCGCACGCCGGAGGATGCTCTGGAAAGCCTTGGTCTAGATGACCACTTGATCTATGTTCATGACACTTGTGCTGGTTACCCGGATCGGGGTATTGGTAGACTCGATTGTCACCGCCAGCTTTGATTGTACGAATGATTATATGGATGATGTATTTTGGTATAATTGTTGTTATAAACAGTGGTTGATTATATTTGTATGACTATTATATGAATGATACATGATTGGTATTTAGTTGAATTATCTATTGGGCTGGAATTACCTACTTTGAGGTATCGGATGACTTGACTGGCACAGCCAGCTTTATTGTGTTTTATAATATCTGAATAATACATGTTTGATTGATAAGTTGGGAATTAATTCTAGATGGAATGCATTGCATTAGGATTGCGTCGTATGCTTTGTTTTATAGTTGTCTTAGCTTAGAAATTCTTGTGGTTAACTTGTGATTGAAGTATTTTATTTGAGTGGGGACCGTGGTTTAAGTAGAGAGACTTAGACCCTACTGAGAATCTCCCCAGATTCTCACCCTACAACCCTTCAGTGTTTTAGTGCAGGTTCCAGGTTCGTTGAGTTCAAGTTGGAAGCTGATCAGGAGAAGTTAGTTAGTTTTTAGTTCATCTGTTATCTTTTGGGCCCTGCGTGGTTTTTATTGAGGCTGAGCCTCATGTATTTTGTTCCTGTCTTAAATGTTTTTTTTTGGCCGTGTAACACTTGTAAGTTGTATTTAGTATAGCATTATCCTTTATTAAATAAGGATGTTACACTATGGGCTGCTTTTTAGTCTTCCAAGACACAGGATTGACACCTAGGAAAATGCAATATCCACTAAGAGATCTTCTAGTGATTGGGCAAGATGCCCAATCACTGTCACAATATGCCTCTAGATAAAAAGGAGATGATGCAGTGTAAAATAAACCCAAATCAGTTGTGCCCTTTAAATATTTAACAACATGTAATGCAGCTTCCATATGAGTAACACAGGGAGCATGAACATAATGTCTGGGCGTGTAAGATTTAGGTAGAGAAGTCTACCTATTAATCTTCTATACTGTTCTCCATCATCAAGAGCTGGTGAATCACTTTGAAATTTATGAACTTTGTTGAGTGGGACATCAACTATAACTACATCAGTTAAGTGAGTATCAGCAATGATGTCTTTAATATACTTTCTTTGGCACAAGAAAGTCCCTTCAGCACTTCTTGAGATTTCTACCCTAAGAAAGTATTGGACATACCCAAGGTCCTTGATGGTAAACATAGAATCTAGAGACTATTTTACTTGCACTATATCAGCCTCACAACTACCAGTAATCAAGAAATCATCAACATAGACAATTAGTGCCATAAATCCTTTAGAAGTAGTCATTGTAAACAAGCAATAATCATTATGTGACTGTTTGAAGCCATAATTTAGTATTTGAGCTATAAATTCTAAGTTCCATTCCCTTGAGGCTTGTTTTAAGCCATATAAGGATCTCTTTAATTTGCATACTTGTCCTTCTCTAGCTTTATTATATCCTTATGGTGGTTGTAAGTACACTTCTTCCTTGAGGTACCCATGTAAGAATGCATTATTAATGTCTAATTGATCAATACCCCACCCTTTGCTAGTAGCAATAGCAATAAAAAGTCTAACAGTTACAACTTTTGCCACTGGAGAAAAATTATCTAAATAGTCAATCCTAGCTACTTGATTGTACCCTTTTGCCACTAATCTGGCCTTGTATCTATCAACACTCCCACCTGCCTTAGTTTTAATTTTATAGACCCACTTTGACCTTATTGCCTTCTTCCCTGTAGGTAAATCAGTCAGTTCCCATGTCTGGTTATCCTCTAAGGCTTTTAATTCACAGTTCATGGCATCTATCCATTCTTGTTGTCTGACTGTCTGCCTATATGTATATGGTTCTTGTAACTTAGACACATTTATCATGAATGCAGCATGTTCAGCAGTAAAGTGAGATAAAGAAGTATCATGCAGAGAGAAATTTGTAACATAATCAATAAGCCATGTAGGGGGTGTTTTATGCGTGTACTGACTCTTTGAGTGGTAGTGTGTTTTGCAGTGGGAATGATATTTGAAGAATTGGAATGACTGGGTGGATTGGGGACAGAATCAGAAGTATTTAAAGATGGTGATGATGTAGTTGTAGTTAAGGGTGAAGGTGAAGTGTTTGAGATATCTGTAATGGCAGCAGTTGATACATCTAGCTGTGTCAAAGGTGTATGAGGTAAAGTATTTTCTAGTGGTACTTGTTCATCAATGAAAATGGGTAAAGGTAAAACATTAATTTGTGTAGTATTAGGTTGAGAATGAAAAGGAAAGGTATTCTCATAAAACTTGACATCACGGCTAATAAGTATTTTTTGATTAGTAAGATCATAAACTTTGTAACATTTTTGCCCTGTGACATAACCAATAAAAATGCACTTGTGTGCTCTTTCTGTGAATTTATCCTTATGAGGGTTAGTGTTTGCCACATAGCATAAACAACCAAAAGTCTTTAGGTAGGAATAGGAAGGTGGATGACCATGAAAAATTTCAAATGGAGATTTCCAATCAAATATGGTAGTAGGCAGTCTATTGATGAGGTGTGTTGCTGTGAGTATACTTTCTCCCCAAAACTTTTTTTGGTAACTTTGCTTGGAACATTAAGCTTCTTGCAACTTCAAGGAGATGTCTATGTTTTCTCTCCACAACCCCATTTTGTTGGGGAGTATAAACACAAGTTTTATGGTGGACTATTCCCATTTTGGAGAAAATATTTTGGCAAGTAGCATTGACAAATTCTGTCCCATTATCTGACTGTATGATCTTAACTGATGTTCCATATTGAATTTTAACTTGAGTGAGAAAGCTTTCTAAAGTTTGGGGAACTTGGGTTTTATTTTTAATTAAGAAGGTCCATGTGACTCTACTATGGTAAGAATATAATGTGCAGAATTTAAGCTTAGAATGGCATAAGGGCCCCATAAATCAATGTGCAGAAGTTCTAGGATGTGTCCAGATCTGGAATGGCTTTTAGGGAAAGGAATTCTTTGTTGTTTAGCTAGGTGACAAACATCACAGATAAGATTTTCATTGATCTTGTCACAGTTTAAATCATAAATTTTTGCAATAACAGAAGATGGACAGTGTCCAAGCCTTTGATGTCAAATAACATGAGTATTTTTATTATTAGAAGCAGAAACATTACATGACACAACAATATTAGAAAGATATAAAGTAGGGTCATAACTAGCTAAGACCCTTTTGATTACATGGGGATAAAAAGAACTAGGTTCCAAGATCTAGAGATTTTTCTTAACAGCAGCTACAACAATCACTTCTTTACTCTTCTGGTCATGTATAACGCAATGATGGTTAAGAAAAATAAGACTCACATTGGTTTCTTTAACCAATGTGTTAACAGAAATCAAGTTAAACTTGAAAGCAGGTATAAGTAAGACATGTTTCAGAAATAATTTAGGATGGAGACTCACTTGGCCTTTCTTAGAAACTAATTTAGTTGAAGAATCTGGTAAATGAATTTTAATAGGTGGTGTTATTGATTGAACATGTTGCATTACATCAGAATTAAAAAACATGTGTGATGATGCCCCTGTGTCTAAGATCCAACAATCATAGTCTAAAGGCATGTAACAATCAGTGACAGTTTTAAAGATAAAATTACCTGCAAAATCAACTTGGTTGGCATAGCTCACATGCTCTTCTTGTTGTTTCTCTTTCAAGTATTTTCCCATTTCTTGCTTGATGAGATGTGAAACCATAGATGTCAACTCAGAGTGTTGTTTCCCTTCACTGTCACAGCCTTCATCAGCACATAAAAAATCTCCTGTCATATTTGCAGCAGCCTTCTTTGGTCCTCCTTTCGAAGAAGAGCCATTTGCTTGTTTTGCTTCCTTAAATTCCTTGTACCAATCTGGGTACCCATGAAGCTTAAAACATGCCTCCCTTGTGTGTCCAGGGATGTTACAATGACTTTAATATCTATCTCTTTTCTTACCAATATCCTTCTTCTTACCAAAAAACTTACTATCTGGTTCAATTTTAGCTGAAAAACCTTAGCTACCATAGCACTAGCCTCAGTTCCAGTTACAGAAAAAGAGTGACTAACAGACTTTTCACTCTCAGAGCAAACCACCATGGCAAAAGCTTTACTAACAGTAGGAAGTGGTTCTAAATTAAGGATTTGACTCCTAATTAATTCAAAATCAGAATTCAAACCCATAAGAAACTGTAAAAGTCTAGTGGAAGCAGTTAAATCCTTCATTTTAGTGGTCATATCACATGTGCAGTGAGTGCATTTGCAAACAGGCAGAGGTGAAATACGATCTAACTCATCCCAGGCCTTATAAAAGCTTATTATAATAAGCAGTGACAATATGAGTACCTTGCTGCATTGAGCTAAGTTCGCACTGAATCTTGTAGAGCTGAGGTCCTGAGCTGATGCCATAACGTTCCTCTAATTCATCCCAAAGACGCTTAGCTGAAGGACAATAAACCAGAGTATCGGCAATCTCCTTTGAAATGGAGTTGATAATCCATGACTTAATCATGGAATCCACCTTCTTCCATCGCTTGAAATCCTTCTCAACTTCTGGCGGGGCAAAGACCCATCGATAAAAACAATCTTGTCCTTAGCTTCGAGGGATGTCTTGATGGCAATGCTCCATGTAAGATAGTTTGGGCTTGTGAGATGTGAAGTTACAAGGAACGTTCCAGGATGATCAGAGTTATAGAGCACAACGGGACCATCTTCAACACGTTGAAGGCTACCCCCTGTACCCTCAAGTCTAGGTGTAGTTGCAGATTGTGACGTTTCTTCCATGACTCAGCCGTCAATAGAAAGAGATGCAAAAAATAGATGAAAAGTAGGGTTTAAAATATTAGCTAAAACCAGACTCTGATACCATGACAAAAGCAATCGGAGAAGAAAGTAATATGCTGAAAAAATATTCAGTGCTTCATTGAGTATTTTTGCAGGGATATATACACTTGATGAGGAAAAGTAGCACGTAGGTGTCTACACCTCATTGGCCTGAAGAAAGACTAAAAAAGCTACTAGAACAATCTAAAAAGCTATGAGCTGTACACTTATACTAACTAATTACACTTTTAACACTAAAACAATACAGCTGTACAAAGATTATTAATAAACTGAAAACACTAAACTTAACAGAGATTGGACCTCGTCAAAAGTTACAGTGTCTTTGTTTGAAAGCAATAATGAGATTATAATAATAAGACTGAAGAATAATATTAAATCTTCTAAGTAAAGAACTACACCAGATATACCTAGCTATCAATTGTAATTTGTGTATATCAGTCAACAACAAACAGCACCAGTTACGACAAAAGAAATCCATTAAGAATTTTTCTGATTAAGAATTAACAAAGGACAAAGTTGAAGCTTATTCGTGTTCATGGCAACAATAGTAAAGTGATGATGACGTGGCATGACATTTACTATGGATGCAAGAGTTGTTGATGAATGGACGGCTGAGATACACCACGACAATCTAGCAAAAATTTGCCAAAACACTGTTTTGGTACTTAATGTTTATCCTAAATTTTGTTTTAGTCCCTAATATTTTTTGTTCTATTTTGATCCTTAATATTTCTCAATAATATTGTTTTGGTCCGTAGTAAGTTGCACAACTGGTCCCTAGCTATTGAATTAGTCATATCTCTATTTCAAACTTGAATGCAATGAAATCAAAACTACGAGTCAAATTTGATAAATTCTTTCTTTGTCCAGTTGGAGTTATCATCAAATAAGGTTAAATCGGATATGGAGTCGAGCCTGAAAATGGGTCATTTGTTTTATGAATTTGGTCATATTTTTCTCATTTTAAATTCAAGTGTAATAAAATCAAAGCTACAAATTACTTTTGACTAGCTCTTTTTCTATCCATTTGAAGCAGTTGGCAAACAAGTTCCGCTAATACTCTAAAAGTGAGTTTGATTAAAATATCAATATCAACTTTCAGAGTACTATATGACCTCGTTTGTCAACGGTTCTAACTAAAATCAGAGCTCTGGTTTTGTCATATTTGAACTTGAAATGAGAGATATAATCAACTTCATGAAATGAGTAACCCAGTTTTAGACTTGATTTCAGACACGATTTGATTTATTTGCTAATGACCCAAATTGAGGAAAAAAAACTCATCAAATGTAACTCGTTGCTCTAATTTCATTGCAATCGGATTTGCAATGAGAGAGATATGATCACATTTAATAATTAAAGGTAAAACAAAACTTTTGGAAAACAATATCAAAGACTAAATAAAGCAGAATAAAAAAAATATTATAGACCAAAACTGAACTTGGATAAATATTAGGAACCAAAATAGAGTTTTGACAAGCAAAAATATAATAAAAAGTCTTTTTCTAAATTAAAAAAATATAATAAAAAATTTGCCAAAGAAAGAAGGTGGAAGACCCTGAAACCATTGACCACATTTTACAAACTCATATTTCATAAACTCAAACCCAACGATTCATCTGAGATACCATTCCCTTCTAGCCATTCTGTGATTTCACTCTTCTTTCTCAATTCAATTCTCTAAAAACTTTGCTTCAGCTTGAATCTCCTTAATGGTTAATGGTTATCATATTATTAGCATGTTTACTATGATAACAGTCCGTGATTAATTATAGGATAATTAATCTAAACTGTCCTTGGTCGCTCATTCAAGTGGGAACTTGAAATGAACCAAGACTAGCATGACCTCGGTGCATAGGGATGCATGCACTAGATGCTGGTACGAGAGTCATGGTGCAATTACGTAAAGGGTTACGAGTTGCTGGACTGACCCGTGGGTTTTAGTCATTAGCTAGTTTCTCCTGTACACTTGTCATGATGCCCTCAAGACCTGAGGTCTTCATCATTCCGGCGTTGTAGTTGTCTGACTTTGGCTTAGTCTAACGTTACCCGTAGCAGGGTAGCCATAAGGGCTAAGTACGGGTTTGGTTGATTACCGTGCTGAGGAATATGGTTGACCAAGATGGAATTTTGTCCCTCATAGAGATGGGAGATATTTAACTGGGCCCCTCGATGAGTCTGTCCAAGGAATGTGTGACCACACTGGAAATTGGGACTTACTCAAGGAATCGAGAAAGTTTAGGTATGGATTTTGGATGACTTTCCCATGCCTGATCCATAACCGAAATATCGTAGGACAAAAAGGGAACTGGACAAGGTGGTACTGAGGTTAAGTCGTTTCGGCGTTAAACGATAACTCACGTGTTTTGGGTAGTCGTGATGGCTTGCTAGAGTCCGCTCTCGACTTATAAGTCATAGGGATGACTTGCTGCCAACTTCACGTGGGGCCTGCTGGGTCAGACACGAGCAGGATCAAGATTCCACAACGGGACACGAATTAGGGTTAATTCGTGAGTCACTTAGGTGACACCGTTTAAGACATAATTGACTGTCTGGGACACGAAACATTGTCTTGAATAAATATCTACAGATATATGATATTTAGATTTGTGGGACAAATTTAAATATATATATATATATATATATGATAATTATTAAATAGATAATGTGATTATGCTATTTATAATTATATTCCTATTTATAATATTGGGAATAAATAAATTAAATAAGTTTCCTAAAAGTTAGGAAATTATTGATTTATTAAATTCACTAATATTAGGATAATGGGGATGGAGGTTGGCGCCTAAATATAGCATATTTTAATTAATAGAAATNCTAGTGTGAAAACCTATGAAGTATGAATTCTTTATTTTGAAAGTGTGTCATTGTGTTTAACATGTGTCTGTGACACTTATACCACATATATTTATAAGTTTTAGAATATAAAATCGATTCTTTGTGATTTTAACATGAAAAATAATAAAATTTAATGTATACATAATATATTATAAATAGATGTTGTAATTTTTAAAGTTTTTGTCAAAGCTTATGAATTTTTAATTATTTATATATATAAATATATGTTGTATTATGTCATGTAATTTATTTGACACGTCGGGTTGTGTATCATGTTTCGTGTCCATGTTAGTAGATATGCTTTTCTCCCAAAAGAAAAATCTGAAAAATTGAATTGAATCATTGAAACGTCAAAACAATAGTTTAGAATGTTGATGTGCAATTCAAATTCATAGCAATAGTAAATTATGGATCCATTTGAACAAAGGACAATGTTTTGATGTGCAATTGAAATTCATAGCAATAGTAACTTTTATGTTGACGTGGCATAACACTGGCCATGGATGCAAAATTTGTTGAATTAGACAGCCTAGATTCACCAAAAGAACAAAGGAGTTTGGGTTGATCAACATCTGCTTGCATGATTGCATCAAAGTGTAAAGCTTCTTAATTAATCCAATGTAAGTTTAACAAATATTTAACATTCAATGTTTCTATTATTTGCACATCTTAATTTGTTTTGTTATGTGTTCTTGACTTTTTAACTAGATCCAGAAAGCTGTTTGTGTGACTTTAAGAACTGATAAACAAGAAAAGAAGCTTCTTCCACTTGTATTTAAAGCAAAGGTATGATGACTCTTTGTTTATTTGGTTGGAGGAAAATGATAAGAAATGCCACAAACACACACACACACACACAGAGTTGTTATCAGTTTAGACTAGTTAAAGATAATATCATCATACAACCTCATAGTTATGATCAATGTATAATTTTGGTTCAATGTTTAATTTGGCTATAAATCCAGGTATACAGTGAAATATTGTGGACTTCCATAACAGAGTAACAAAAGGAGAAGAGAAAAAGAAGCAACCTCTTCCCTCTCATATTTAGAATCAAGGTATACATTAATTCGAAAGAAAATTATGTCACTATGATCAATGTTTGATTTGATTAATTTGCTTCTCTTTTTATACTATTTTCCCTTGTTACTCTGATGCTTTAAAAAAAAAAAACAAATAGAAAAAAGGAACTTCTGTTATATAAGAAAAAAAAAACTAGTTGCACATTCATTAATTATTATAAGAGGAAGACATCATGGATAAAAAGGAAAATACCAAATTGTATAAATAATAAACATCTCTGGGCACAGAATATGTTTCAGTTTTAAAACTCGATAGAAACAGAGTTTTTTATTTAGTTCACTCAAACCCCTTTCATTAATGTTCAATAAAAATAATATATAATTGCACATTTTCCCCCCTAAAATTTAAACTAGACAGGTCTTTTTTTTTTTT
>QANZ01044903.1:7156-29015 GCA_003254925.1 Chamaecrista fasciculata | reverse complement strand
GTCTTTGTTCCAATTTTAAGATATAGTGGTTATCATGCAGATCTTCATAAGCATATAACACATCATTCTTATAAATTGAACACTTTCCATTACCATTCACACAAATAAAACCTTCCTTATCCAAATAAGAAAGGGATATAATGTTTGAACTTAAACATGGAACATAATAACAATTGTTCAAAGACAGAATAAGCCCAGTGGGGAAAACAAGCTCGTATGTTCCTACAGCAACAACAACAACCCTTGCTCCATTGCCCACACATAGGTCCACCTCGCCTCTGCTCAGCTTTCTACTTCTTCTCAACCCCTGCACATTAGTACATATGTGAGAACCACAAGCAGTAGTATCCAATACCCAAGTGGTAGGAGTAGACAAGTGAACGCCTATAACAAAGATACCTGAAGTAGAAGCTTCACCCTTCTTCTTCTTCAGATCTTCCATATACAGCTTGCAATTTCTCCTCCAGTGACCCGGCTTCTGGCAGAAGAAACAAACTGCATCCTTAGAGGACTTTGCCTTCTTGGCAGGCGGTGGGTTAGGTTTTGCCGCAGGCTTGGTCCCACCAACCTCGGCATCCCCTTTCCTCTTTCCTTTGCCCTTCCCCTTTCCCTTGTTCTGAACTAACAAGACAATGCTAGGCGCCTCTTTATGGACACCTCAACAGTCTTCAGCATCCCATGCAGTTCAGACATTGATTTCTCCATGCCATTCATGTTGAAGTTCAAGATGAACTGGTCATAACTTCTCGGGAGCGAATGAACGATCAAATCCGTTGCTAGCTCGGGCAAAATGGGAAATCCCAGCCTAGCAAGGTGATCTATGTGCCCCTGCATCTTCAAGACGTGGGCACTCACAGATCCACCTTCTGCCATCTTGCAAGAGTAAAGAGCCTTTGCAGTCTCAAACCTCTCTTGCCTTGCCTGTACTTGGATCATTTCCCTGAGATGTGTTATTATCTCATATGCCCCTTTGTTCTCCAAGTTCTTTTGAAACTCGGGAACCATGGTAACGAGCATAAGACATGCAACGTCCACGGAGTCATTTTGATGCTTCTCGTAAGCATCCTTTTGAGCTCTTGGAGCGTTTGCAGCAAGCTGTTCAGGGATGGGGTTCTCTAGGACGTAGAGTTTTCTCTCCTGGGTGAGAACAATTCTCACATTTCTGTACCAGTCGAGAAAGTTAGTCCCAGTTAGTTTGACCTTCTCAAGGACAGATTGCAGTGATAGTGAAGAAACGTTTGTTGCCATTTGATTCTACAATTGAGATATGTAAAGTTTAATTAGCAGGAAAATAAAATATATCCACCATTTTATAAAACCCAGTAAAATTTATTATTAGTGGCTAAGACCCAAATTTCACCAAAGTCTACCGTCGCGGAGGGCGATCGTGCATCCTTTGGCTATTTAGGTAGGTAACTCTTTACCAATCACATCTCTATGTGACTCTTAGATCTTTATGGGACTGTATCATCATATGACACGACATGTTTATCCCATCTAATGCCTTGAGGTCCAAAACCGTTTTGATAACCCCATTAAGTCACACAATAAAACTTGTGAATGACAAGGCCCAAACGACGAGGCCGAAGCCCAGCCCCATATCATCAAGGTCCCACTTAAACACGTGTCGCGGAGGGCGATCACCGTATTTAATGTACCAAGACTTCAATGGGCGTTGAACTGAAAACCCCCATTCACCCGTGTCTCCTCAAGATCAAGGTAGATACGTGTCGCGGAGGGCGATCACCGCTTTACGATGAACGAGATTTCAACAGGGTGTTTTATTGATGGCACTAAAACTTAAGATTTTCTAAAAGGGTTTGATTTAAAAAAAAGTTCCGTTTTTATAGTTTAATTTTAAAACTCCTTTTAAAATTAAACGAGTCATGCCACATGTTTATCACCCCATGTATCACATACAAATATAAACATGTGCACGGATCTTGCATCATATGCAAAATCCCACGCTCGTATCGTATACGTGGTTGTTGCGCTTAAAGGGGTAAATAGCATGTTAAAATCGCGTCCTAAATATACATCTAGCGCTTTGTATCACATACAAACTAAATGTAAAGCAGATATATACCGTGTTTAGATATGGCCCACCTATCCTAATAATTCTCCCAAGCCAATGAGAGAATTTTTCTAAAAAGAAAAGCAAAATTACAAGAGAGTAAACCCCAGTTACATTGAGGTATAAACTGAAAAGTAAAATTACATCGGATAGAGGGAGACGACACGCAGGCCGTATACACCAAAAACCTAGAGCCATATCCAACACCACACAATTACATATACGAACAATTCATACAATTATGTCAAACACGGTATATTGGCAACACATATCAAAAACGATTCTTGTAGGTGTTCAAATTAGGGTTGTGCAATTTTAACATGCCCTTTTTTCTTGAAATTAGGCCCATTATCAATAATTATAAAATTCAGGAATCATATTCAAGAATTTTAATTATTGACCCAAAAATTTTAAAATTCGTAATTTTATTAAATTTTCAATCACCCACATAATATTATAATTAAAACACTTTTAATCATAATTATATGGGAATTTCGACTTTGGCCTAAACATTCAAGAAAACTTTTCAAATCAATCATATTGACTTCTTTATGTATCATATACATAAATTTGCACCTTTTCTTGTAGATTCAATTTTAAGAAAAATATTCGGTGGATTTTTTCGTAAAACCAAAAACAAGATTGAAACTGGTAAAACACGTCAAGCATACATCACATGTACACAAAATATGATTTTAAATCCAGGACTAACCTGGCTCTGATACCACTGTTGGGAAATCCCGGGGCAAAACACGCAGCGGAAGCAAAAGTATAAATAAAAAAAATTGCGCTGCCCAAAGATTTCCAACCCTGAGATCCGCTAGTTGAATTTAAAACCAGATACGAAAAGTGTTATACCTCAAGCTTTCAATCGGATGGTTAAACTAGGCGAGTCTGAGAAGTCCGTTTGCAACGTCCTTCCTCCACTGGTGATCCACACGAACAGTTTCCCGAACACAAGGTGCTAGCCTTCTGTTTCTTTCTCCAAAGAAACAAGGGATCGAATCTTCAGTTGTTGAACTCAAGAGCTCCTTCTTTGAATTCAAGCTAGGTGGCGCAACAATGGAGAAGTCAGCAACAAAACTCCTTTTGTTCTTCTTTCTCTCAAAAACCCTAAAAGCCAAATCGACTTTCTCTCTCTAACTCTTTAGGAGAAAAGTCGAACTTCTCTCTCTACAAAGGAGGAAGGCGAGTTTCTCTCTCTCTCAACAAGGAGGAAGATGAATTGCTAAATGAATTAGGGTTTCACACTTGTATGTATTGGGCTAGGCGACTTTAGGCTTATATAATTACCAAAATTATGGTAATTTTATAAATATAAAATCATGATATTACAATAATATCATATTTTTAAGACTTGAATATCTAATTAAAATATTACCATAATATTTTAATTCAAATTCAAATTGCTATCTTAGAGAATCAAATGGAAGATCAAATCTTCCAATGGGACCCACCTAAGATAGGCGCCTAACTCCCTTAATATTATTGAAATTTTATAAATCAAAAATAACTCCTAACTTTTAGGAAGTCATAACCAATTTATTTTATCCCAATGTTTTTGAATTAAAATATTACCATAATATCTTTAATTCAAATTTTGAATCTTGAATTTAAATTCTTTATTGAATTAAAATATTACCCCAATATCTTAATTCAAATCTTGAATTTCAAATTCAAATTCAAACTCATGATTTAAATTAATAAAACATTTCTATTAATTAAAATCACCTTAAAAGAGGCGCCACCCTCTATATTAATATTGGGAATTTTATAAATCAATAATCTCCTAACTTTTAGGAAACTTATTTGATTTATTATTCCTAATATTTTAATTGTAAATAATTAATCTCTATTAATCATTTAACAATTATTTAAACTGTAGAAAATTTAAGACAAGACATAATGTCCCAGACATTTCCTCTGTGTCTTAAATTAGGCCACCGGAGTGACCCACGAATTACCCTAATTCGTGTCCCTTATAAAGTGTGTTCTAATCCTGCTCGTGTGTGACCCAGCAGGCCCCACGTGGAGTTGGCAGCAGGTCATCCCCATGACCTACAAGTCGTGAGCGGACTCTAGCAAGCCATCACGACTACCCAAAACACGTGAGTTATCGTTTGTTACCAAAACCGATTTAACCTTAGTACCTCCTTGACACCGACCCTATTGTTCTACGATATCTTGGTAATGGATCAGGCACAGGAAAGTCATCCATGATCCAAACCTTTACTTTCTCGATCTCCTTGAGTAAGTCCCAATATACTGAGTGGCCACTCTTTCCTTGGACAGACTCATCGAGGGCGCCAGTAAGATATCTCCCAACTTAATAGGGAACAAAATCCCTTTTTGGTCAATCCACATTCCTCAGCACGGCAATCAACCAAACCCGTACTTAGCCCTTATGGCTACCCTGCTACGGGTAACGTTAGACTAAGCCAAAGTCTGACAACTGCAACGCCGGAATAATGATGACCTCAGGTCTAAGGCGTCGTGACAGGCGTACAGGAGAGGCAAGCTGATGACTATACCCATGCAGGACTCTCCGGGTCAGTCCAGCAACTCGTAACCCCTTACGTAATTGCACCATGACTCTCGTTTCAGCATCTAGTGCGTGCATCTCTATGCACCGAGGTCATGCTGATCTTAGTTCGTTTTCGCTCCCACGAAAACAATCGATCAGGGACAGTTTTAGATTAATTATCTTATAATTAATCACGGACGTCATCACAGTAAACATGCTAATAATGTGAAAACCATTAATTTATCTCTATAAATTAATCCATATGTTCATAACATTCATAAAAAGGAGGATTGGCCCTAGGGCACAATTCCCAACATAGGCGCCTAGAGCAAGTGAGAATTCATTTTGTGATTTTGGTTTTCCTCCTTGTAGAGAGAGAAAGTGAAAATCGCCACCTTCAACCCTAGCTCTTCCAAGTGAGAGAAATTTTTGGCTCGCAAGAGTTGAGAGAGGAAAAATCGACTTTGCCTAAGGAGTTAGGAAATTCGATTTGCAGTCACCAAAAATTAGGGTTTGTGAGAGAAGAGAAAAACAAGAAGGAGTTCTTGTGGATTCTTCTCCTTTGCGCCATCCTTCCCTTTTGATTCAAGAAGGAGTTCTTGAATTCAAAAGCACTGTAGATTGGTCCCTTGTTCTTTTGGTGAAAAGAACAGAAGGCTAGCACCTTGGTGCCCGATAAACTGTTTGTGTGGATCACCGGCAGAGGGAGAACGCTGTGAGTGGACTCCTAGCACACGCCTTGTACAACCAACCAATTGGAACTCGTGAGGTATACCACTATCTTAACAGGTTTTAAATTCTACTAGCGGATCCGTTCGGGAATTTTAGGGCATGGCGCGTTTTAATTTTAATTTTATATTTGCTTCCGCTGCGTTTGGCGCCTGGAATTCCCAACACCGACTGGAGTCGAATCTTGAGACTGTCACTCGTGCGATGGAAGCTTTCAACGTCGGTATGGAGAGGATGAAGATGCTGGTAGTGCCAGAGTCACTAGTTTCCGCCGCCAAGGGCCCAACGGTCGCGGAGGGATCTTCGACTCATCAAGCTACGAATCAGTACCAGCCCTTTCACACCAAGAGTGTGAAACTGGATTTTCCCAGATTTGATGGTAGTGAGCCGTTAGACTGGATTTTTAAGGCTGAACAGTTCTTCGAATATTATACCACACCCGATGATCAGAGGATGACGATTGCTTCAGTGAACGTGGAAGGAGCTGTAGTACCTTGGTTTTAAATGATGCGCAAGAAACACGAGATATACAATTGGAGTACCCTTACGAAGGCGTTAGAAATCGAGTACGGACCATCCAGATTTGAAGCCCCACGAGCCAAGCTTTTTAAGCTATACCAATCGACCTCTGTTATTGAGTATCATCGCCAGTTTGTGATTTTGGCGAATCAGGCAGAAGGGTTGTCTGACGACGCCGTTCTGGATTGTTTCATTAGCGGACTAAAACCGGAGCTCCGCCGAGACGTTCTCGCACAGTCTCCATCTACTTTGACGAGTGCAGTGGCGTTGGCTAAGCTGTACAATGAGAAAGGCGGTTGGGGAATGGGGCATAATAGACAACGACAATCATCAACTCCCTTCAATCCCTCAGTACCACTACTCCTGGGTCCTCCCCCCTCCAACACGAACTCGAAGGTGACTGCAAAACCCACTCTACCACCATTACTACCAACTCCCAAGATGCCTCAGATTGCGCCGGTGAAGAAGATGACGACGACAGAGATGCAATTGCAACGGGAAAAAGGGTTGTGTTATACGTGCGATGAAAAGTTTACCATGAATCATCGCTGCCCAAATAAGCATTATTATGTGCTTCAATTAGATGAGGGTGAACCCAAAATCACAGAAATCGACTCGCCGGAAGCGGCTGACAAAGTGGTGGATACGCCGACGGAGCAACCAACAGAACATCATCTCTTTTACAACGCCCTCAGCGGCGAGACGATGGTGGGCACGATCCGTTTCACAACGTCGATCGCAGGCCAACAGGTCCAGGTGTTGCTCGATGGCGGCAGTTCTGACTCTTTTATACAACCAAGGTTAGTGAAGAGCCTCCGGTTGCCGGTCGAACCAGCGCCGTCGTTCAGGGTGTTGGTGGGTAATGGTCATTATCTCCATGGTGACTCTAGGGTTCGTGAGATGGAAGTTGACATCCAAGGCAACAAGATCCGGGTTGCGGCCCACGCGCTTCCAGTAACGGGCTCGTATGTGGTTCTGGGTGCAACATGGTTGGCAACATTGGGCCCACACATTGCAGACTACAGTACAGGATCCATAGAGTTTTTTTTGGACAATCGGTTTGTGACATTAGTAGGGGAGCAAAATGGGCCAGCCCAATTAGCTAAGTATCACCATTTGAAAAGGATTAATGCCACTCATGCCATAGCTAAAATGTACACCATCAAATGGGCCACTCTAGTTGGGCCTAACTCACCCCTTGCTTCTTTGCCCACTAACACACCTGAGGACTTAGCAAGATTACTTCACTCATTCGAACAGGTCTTTGATACTCCTCACGGCCTCCCTCCTCCACGAGCCTTCGACCACCGGATAGTGATACCGACGGACATCCCTCCGGTCAAGGTGCGACCGTACCGGTACCCATTCGCCAAAAAAGATGCAATTGAGGAAATTGTGCGACAAATGCTAATGGAAGGTATTATACAACCAAGTTCGAGTCCTTTTTCGGCGCCAGTGATCTTGGTAAAAAAGAAAGACGGCACATGGCGATTCTGTACCGACTACCGAGCTTTGAACGCTGTAACAGTTAAGGATAGCTTCCCAATTCCGACGATGGATGAATTATTAGACGAGCTGCACGGAGCGGTATTTTTCTCCAAGTTAGACTTGCGTTCGGGCACAAAACAGCGTTTAGGACCCATCAAGGACACTACGAGTGGTTGGTGATGCCATTCGGATTGACAAACACTCCAGCGACATTCCAAGCATTGATGAACTCAATTTTCCAACCTTACTTGCGAAAATTTGTCCTAGTCTTTTTTGATGACATATTGGTGTATAGTTCGAGTTGGTCCTTGCACTTAGAACACTTGAAGGCAGTTCTGGAACTCTTAGCCGAGCATCATCTGTATGCCAAACTGTCAAAGTGCCTTTTTGGTCAAAGGAAAATTGAGTACTTGGGACACATCGTGTCGGAAGCCGGAGTTGAAATGGATGCAAGTAAGATTACAGCAATCTTGGATTGGCCTCTACCGACCAGTTTGAAACAATTGCGAGGTTTTTTGGGTCTTACAGGGTATTATCGAAGATTCATAAAAAGTTACTCTCTTGTTGCAGCACCACTCACTGATCTGCTTAAGAAAGATACGTTCCAATGGTCTACAGCTGCCACTCTTGCTTTTCACAAATTGAAGGAATGTGTGACTAGTGCCCCTGTACTTGTTTTACCAGATTTTTCCAAGACATTCTATGTGGATACGGATGCCTCAGGAATCGGTATAGGAGCTGTGTTGAGCCAAAACAACCATCCTATTGCTTACTTCTCTAAAAAAATCTCCGATCGAATGCAAAAGCGCTCGGCATACGCACGGGAAATGCTTGCCATCACTGAAGCTGTCGCCAAGTTCAGACATTACCTCATGGGCCATTATTTTGTGATCCGCACTGATCAAAAAAGTCTGCATCACTTGACGGAGCAAACCATCCAAACACCCGAGCAAGAAGAGTGGTTGCCCAAATTGATGGGATTCCGTTTCACAATCGAATATAAACCCGACAAGGCCAATGTTGTAGCGGATGCACTGTCGAGGAGTTTTCACATGGCGCTATCAAACCCAATTTTTCAGATACTGAATGAGATTCGAAGTGAAGTGCAAAATGATCCTGAGCTTGCAGAAATATACAATAAATGTACCGATCAACCCACTTCGGTGTTCCCTTACTCTATACGAGATTCAGTTCTTTGCTGGAAGGATCAGATTGTTATTCCCCCAACAGCGACACAAATTCAGCATCAATGAATGTTAGAGTTCCATGCATCACCGATTGGGGGCCATGCGGGCATTAACCGCACTTTCAGTCGATTAGAAACTTACTTCCACTGGCCATCAATGCGCCGTGATGTGCAGGAATTTGTTCAGAAATGCATCGTGTGTCAACGTGCCAAGCACTCACAGATGCACCCAGCGGGCCTCCTTCAGCCCTTACCGGTGCCACAACGTGTGTGGGAAGATGTCTCTATGGACTTTATCACGGGGTTACCAAATTCTCATGGGTTCCAAGTGATCATGGTCGTGGTTGATATGTTGACCAAATATGCTCATTTTTCTGCCTTAAAGTCGGGGTATACTAGCTTACAGGTAGCAGAAAATTTTTTTGACTCTCTTTGTCAAACTCCATGGGCTGCCACTCATAATTGTCTCAGACAGAGACAAGATTTTTACAAGCTCCTTTTGGCGGCATTTATTCAAATTGCAAGGCACCTCCTTACTCATGAGCTCCGCGTATCACCCGCAAACTGACGGACAAACTGAAGTCGTCAACAAATCCCTTGAAATGTACTTGAGATGTTTTGTGTATGACAATCCAAGGGCATGGTATCGTCACTTGGGCTGGGAAGAGTATTGGTACAATACCACTACTCATACTTCTACTGGTATAACCCCATTCAAGGCTGTCTATGGTAGAGACCCCCCAACCATCCTTCGCTATGTTCAAAACGAAGCTGATCCTGATGATGTGCGCCAACAACTGTTGGATCGGGATGCTCTGCTTTCTCGTTTGAAGATGCACCTGCTGAAGGCTCAAATTCGAATGAAAAAGTTCGCAGATCGCCAACGCCGTGATGAGGAATTCCAAGTGGGTGACATGGTGTTAGTTCGTCTTCAACCATACAGACAACAATCAGTTCAGCTTCGCCAGAATGCCAACCTCAGTCTTCGTTATTTCGGTCCTTTCCCTGTTATGGAACGCATTGGGCAAGTCGCATATCGCTTGCAACTTCCTGAGTCTGCACGGATCCACAACGTTTTCCACATCTCTCAATTGAAGCGATGTTGTGGTGATTCTACCCAGCAGTATGTTCCCCTGCCTCTCCTTACAAATGAAGTAGGTCCTATCATATCCCCATACTCTGTTTTGCAGCGTAGACAGGTTTTGGTGGGAGATAATTATGAGCCGCAAGTTTTGATCGAATGGAATGGTGGCATCTCCCCAACATGGGAATCCGAAGCTACCATGCGTGACACATACCCCACTTTTGACCTTGAGGACAAGGTCCATGCTAATGGAGGGGGAGATGTAACGAGTAGTAGCCATGCTGGACGACTTACACAGAGTCAGCACCATGTGTCAAGAGGGTCCCAAGATGACTTGGCAACACGGGTAGCAAATGAAGAAGGACAATCCATTAGGAGAAGTGTGCGCATGAAAAAAGCCAACCTGGAAAGTAGCAGCAGGGAATTAATAGTGGTGTCGTTAGTGGTCTAGGCAAGATGTTTTGTATTGGAACCTTTCTCTCTGTGTATCTCTTCCCTCATCTGACAGTCTCTCTCTTCTCTTTCTTCTCTGCTTTTCTGTATTCTGGGAATATTGGACCGTGGACCTTAGTGATTCCATAGCTCTTATTTCATATTTTGCTCATTAGCTGCATTAATCTAGTGGATATTTCTCTATTTGCTGTTTATTGTTATTTGCATATAACAATTTCACTCTTTTTCAGTGACCCAAATATTCGTTGTGCTCTTCGTTGGTGACGATTCCAGAGTCGAATCGATGTAACTGATATTGTGGATTCGATGGAATGCAGAGTTTTTCCCAAATTGTTTTGAAACCATTAAAGCCAATTCCTCTGATCTATCCACAAAATTGAAGTCAAATCTTGCAACCTTTTCTGCATTATGCCATTATCAGAACAATGGCTTTCCTAAACCATTGAAATTTAAGAGGGCCAATCTTAAACGACGTCTCGTCGCCTTGGACTTGCATTTTAAAATAATTTGGGCTTGAGTGAGTGACGTGGTGAGATAGGGAGCGTTCGATTCGCCAACGAAAATGTCTCTTTCCCCTTCCACTCTTTGGTGAGTGGTGTCACCGTTGCCATCGTTGCGGTCACAGCCGCCGGCAATGACAGGCGGCTTGAAGTCTTTAAAACCACAGAGTTGGCATCGTTCTTGTCAAATCCAGAGAACACAAAGCCAAGATTGAAGATGTTGCTTGAAGTCGTATAGTTTTTTATGGTTGCAATGGAAGTCATTCGCGATTGAGAGCTTTTACATTTTCAATAAAAAAAACTTGTATAGTAGTTTAGATGTTTGATTTATTTATAATTGATTCATAGCTTGTGAAATGGTATAATTGTTCATCATAGGACACATAGGTTGGAATAGAAACCAATTCGTCATGGGTTATTGGTTAAATTTTAAAAAGTTGTGATTTGTGACTTGTAATAGACATTAATTTTTTTTTTGGTCTGAAGTAATAGATACTAATTCATCATGAGTTATTGGTTAAATTTTAGAAGGTTGTGACTTGTGACTTGTAATAGACATCAATTCATCATGGGTTATTAAGGGTATTTTTGGAAATAAAACTTGTAAGCAACCCACTCTTTTATAGTAGAAAAGATTATGGAGAAAAATGTCCTTAATGCAAAAATTCAAACTTTTAAGAGTTAAAAATTAATTGTCTTTTTTTTAATTGAAAAATGGATAGAAAACGTTTGAGTGACCATGTCAACTTTTGGAAAACTGAGAGACGAATATGGAACTGAGGGACTAATTTGAAAGATTTAGCATAACCCAGGGACCAAATAAGAGTTTGGCCTTTTAAAAATGACACTTTCAAAACTCACCTCCCGTAGTCATAGATTTTGTAGAAGCGAAGAATGGTCTTCTTGTTTTAAATACATCCGGTGTGTGTAGTTTCCCGGCAAAAAGAGAGGATGGAATGGAAAGATGTAAAGATCATTAGGATAGCAGAGCTCGTTAAAGCTGCTCGTCCTCTCTCTGCTTCTGCTTCTGTGTCTCTCAATTTTCGGTCCACCCATTCCTCCGTCTCTCGCAGTACTCCTTCGTCCATTTCAAATTCTACCCATACCCATAACCCTAAACCTAACCCTCGAGTTCTCACTGCTCTGAAACACCCCGCCATTGTTGTTGGAACCCTAGCCCTTCCCAGCCACAATGCTTGGTCCTATTCTCGTTGCTCTTGCTTCCAATTCTCCGATGGAACTTGCACCGTTTGTTGCGACGTTCTCCAGTTCCATGCGTCTCTTATCGGGAAGGAAATTCGCGTCTATGCGTGGAACTTCATTCCATTTACACGCGGCAATGGCGGTTTCTTGGAGATTATCAAATGGGAATTTCTGGATTCTAGTGACCTTTCAAACCACGTGGGTTCGTTTCCCTTAGCACCTAGCTGTTCCAGCCCTCCTAGTGCTAGTTCCTCATCTCGGCATAGCGTCTATGGAGTGATAGAATCTGTTGGTCCTTTATCTATGGTCCCTTGTACGATGATTGCAAGTGGTTCCAAAAGCACTGAGGATATGAATTCATCTTCTTCACGAAATTTACCGGGATTTCTGGCACAAGTCATTTATTGTGAGTGTAGATTATGTGGTTCTAAACAGTTAACTCATTTAAATGGTTTAACTGCAGATCAGAATTGTCATTCTTTTACCAAGTTAGTGGTTGTATATTTTATTGATCATGCATCATCGTGGCATTCTGTAATTATTAAGCTTATTGGTAGTCCCATTTTGGTCTCGGGGCTGAAGAGAAAGTTGGTTTTCATAGGAAAGGAGGAGTCTCACATAATGTATGTGACGACTGATAGTTCTGTCATACATGATTGTTGGTTTTCCAAGAAATGGACACCATGTTCAAAGATAGATGGCAAGGGGAAGGCTAAATTTGGTACATACACTGGTATAATTACAGGCATTCACATGCAAGGGATGGCTGTAGAGTTGGACCATGATGTGTGGCTTCTTTTAACCGACCAAATGCTTATCCTACCACATAGTCTTAGAGTTGGTGCTGTTGTAAGTAAATTTAATTTGTTGTTATATTGACCTGAGTTTTATTGCGACAAAAAATATAAACAGCACACTTGCAAAGGAAGAGTTCTAGTGAAAATTTTCTCTGTTATGTAGATATCTGCCAGAAATGTTCATTTTGTGGATCCAAAGTTTTCATGGACTAACGTTCTTGTACTTGGGGCCTGCATCAAGACTAGTGTTGTGGTGGAATCCTTCTCCCCCCTTGAAACCTTGTACGAACTACTATCACTATTCTGTTTGTTTTATGTTCAGATTACAGTCACATCTCACGTGAGTGCTTGGTGCTCCCAATGGCCAATATTATAGTCTTCTTGTATGGTTGATGAAATGTATTTGATTTTTTTTTTTTCATACCATGGCATACAATGACTTTTAAGTTTTAACTGACATTATGTGTGACCATGAGGCCAAAATCTCATTCATCCTATATTTTGCATGTTTTATGTCCTTCAATGCTTTGGATTGATTTAATATTTCGAGTTACCTCTATACATGTGCTATGCTGATGAACATCAATTTAATGTAGTATGAGATGCCTGAATTATTATTTATTTTATGATAATTATTATTTGGGAATTAGTCTTAATTTGGTAATTGGTGTAATTAGGATTTAGTTCGACACCTGAGTAGACGATTATGATATATTGAAATACTCTTTAGTTCTTTTTCTATGTTAGTTTTCCTTTTTATCCCTTCTTGTTTTAAGCAGCGGTGATAACACATTGTAGTCATGCAGGTGTCACATGGTTTCACATTCTCAGAGTAAGCTAGGGAAATTCATTGAGTCATTACCGTTTTCTACAAGACTGTGGTATTACTATTAACTATTCTAATTGGCTTGATAGCAACTATTTGGAAATTTGAGAATTTTAAAGATTGCTTTAATGTATATTATTCCTATTCATCGAGTCATTACCATTTTCTGCGGGCTGGCAGGGTCTTACTTCTTGTCTCAAGCTTACGTCAAAAGTTTGGCGGTATCTTATCTGACAAGGATCTTCTGGGATCAAAAAATGTAATTTGCTTCCTCTGGGTTAAAAAACTTTCCTATTTTACCTGATGCATTACATTCTATTTCAATTCTAATGAGCTGTTGCAAAATTTGAACAGAAAGAAGGACTAGCTCAAATATGGGCTAGTTCACAGTTAGCTCCGATGGTATTTCAATCTCAGGTATATCATGAATTGGCTGTTAAAAACTTATCTTCAAATCAATTTTGCTTCATTAGGTTGGTTATGTTTCTTGGAATTTTCTTTTGGCAGTGTGATGCTTTCATGGGGCTGTGTAGACATGATTTGTGTGGCTGTAATAGAGAACTACATTGTGGTACCCTGAAACTGGTAATTCATCGGTTATCTTAGAATTTAGATTTGCTTTTGGTACTTGGTGAAGTTTGTTTACACTGACAGCAGCTATGTTTCTGTGGATGAATGTATTTGCTACTGACAAATTAAAAAGTTGACAAATAAAAAAAATTAAACTACTACAATCATGTTGTCACTGCAGGTAATACCTATGTCTACTTTCATCTGTCATTGTAGAGCCACCTTATTGAGAATGCTGAAGTCAGGAAATAACTGTAAACTACTGACTGTGAACAGCAATTTGAGATTCTTTTCTTGTGAAGCAAGATCTTATGGTCAGTCGGTCAGAAGGATCATTTCAAGTGAAGATGTAGGCTGTCTTTTGCTTGGGTACTTAAAGGTTATATACATATATCATCATTTGATTCTTCTTCCAAATGTGCAACTAAGCTGCTTTATGATTGTAACTTTATGAGTGCTGTCTATTCTCATGTATCTGATGTGTAATTGCTATGGTCTTTTAAGCATGGTAGATTGATCCAATTTTATATAAAATTTGGATTCTGTTTCCATCTCTACTATCATTGAAAGTTGTTATACATGGCCTTTCTTTGAATATTCAGATTGCTCCATCATCTGGAAGACTGCAGTTGGTTGATGCTACTGGCAGCATTGATGTCATAATACCAGACCTTCCAGTAACTTGGGATCAGAACGAATTATATGAGGTCAACAGTGGCCTTTGGAAAATTGTCTCCTCTATTATATTCTTGTGAACTTTTAATATTGATTTGATGTTCTCTAATGTCCATAAATTTCACCTTTTTCAAGCCCTTTTATTACATTGTTGTTTTGGATCATAGGTGATGGACTATAATATTATTGTGGATGGCATGCCTCAGTTTGTGGATAATTTGGAGTTGCATAAGAGTGAAACATTATCATGCAGAACCATTTTTAACTGCTCGTACGCCAAACCAACTAAAGGGTTAAGCATATTGATTCATGTGCACTTTCTCTGGAAGAATGTAAAATGCAGGAATTTTCCTCTTTACTTTTATCCTAGCATGAAAAGTGATTCTGAGAAACTTGAACCTGGAACCTACCATCTGCTTAGGGTATCTCACAAATTTCCTCAGCTACAGAAGGTATAATTCAACTGTAAACTGTAAGTTACATTCCATGTTGCTAATGATTTTCGTTGGTCCAGTTACATTGAACATGATAATAGGTAAGTGTTGTGGATGAAAAGGTTATATGATCATTTTCCAGGATTAGTAACGTTTATATCATTATGTGTGTTGGTGTGTATTTTAATTGAAATTCTCAGTAAAAATCCTATGGTTATTTTATACAATAACGGGACTACCCCTTTAGAATGGATATTTTATGAAGATTATTACTGAGATTTCTCATTGGCTGTCCAAAATTTATCAACCATTTCCAGTTTTTTGTATTGCGTTAATTATAGTCTTGATTATGATGTTTTGGAGGTCCAGCTGAAGTCATAAAATGAATTAGATATAAGAGTTCAATCTGAGGAGTGAGAATTCTCTGAAAGGTCTAAAACAGGGTCTGTTCATTTTCAGCAAATGAATGAAATGATTCCTTTTGATAATGATTTAGGCTTCCAGTGAATCTGAAGGTCACCCCTGCAAATTATGACCAGAAAAATGTTTTTACCATCTGTTTAAAGTGATGAACTGCTCCAGTAGTTAAATGATTTTAATGCTATTCATCTACATCTTAACCTAGTAATGTATTCCGGAAGGTTTTGTTGAGAAATCTAGAATTATTAAGAATTATCTTATTCCTTATTTTTTCATTATCTCTTAAGATTAGAATTATCTTATCTTATTATTATCTTTTAGATTAGAATTTTATTCATGTTAGCGTTATCTTTATCAAATAGGATTAGATTAGATTAGATTTCTTCAATTATTATCTTTTCAAAATAGGTTTAGGATTCCTAACTTGATTAGAAATGTTCTCTTAATTAAGTCATTGTAAACCTTTGTGTTCAGTGCTAATAATAATAATATTTTTTGCCTAATATTTTCAACAGGTTCTATGGCTGCTTATTGTCTTTCTTTCTCTTAAAAAAATTACTTTCTTCTTCATACATAATAACTATTTTGTGCCGGTACACTAATTCATGCAGATGTCTAGCAATTCAAGTACTTTTGTTGAAGCTATGCTTTTGCCCTGGATATTATTGCTTACTGGGAAAAATGGGAATTTGCATCCACCTAAGGCTTCAAAGGATAAGATAAAGGAATTTTCCGAAAGCTCTAAAAGGCAGAAGCTTGTTAAGGATTCAAGAAGTTCACGGTTGACAGATGAGTTTGGCAATTCTGTCTTTGAGCTGAGTTCTTGTTCTAATTCTTTCGGTAAATTAGAAGAGCACACAAGCTACATCAGTTCTAATCAGATACCTTGTCTGGTCACATCTGGAAGTATTCAAGATGAAAATATACATAGGGAAGCTATCTTGCACTCTACCTTGTCAATTGTAGATAAAGATGTTGATTCTCAACCAACTGCGAGAAAAGTTTTGTTGGAGTTATTGTCTGAGAGTTTTTTCAAGTATCAGGTGTTTCATGAATTTTCAGTCATGCCTTTACCTGGGGCTGTAGTTTTCATCTAATTTTATATTGTGTTGTTCTTTGCTATGTAAACATGAATATTAAATCACTTCTGCTTTTATTTCAGTTGCAGATTGGGGGTTATTACATCTTAAAACATCATAAAAAGGATTGCTTCTGCAGTTTAAAAGATGCTCAACGTGATAGCAGTGTTAAAGTTTTTGTTGATTTTGGAAAATATCTTTGGAGTGTAACAATTGTTAAATCAGCATATTCGTCCACACAAGATGTTTTGTCTCCTATTATTGATGGGGCACTGCCCAAATACCAAGTTGAACATCTTATTCCTGGGTCCAATGCCAGTGCATCAGGTATCTCTTCAGATGTTTGTCTTCACCTCCCTGCAAATATAAAAGATTTCATGGAAGAGACTAGTATGGAATCAGAAGATCAAGGTCAGATATGTGCAATACTAAAAGAAAGTGTCAACATTTCCCTGAGCACTATAACTGCAGCGGGCTGTATTCCAGTTTCTGGACCTCTCATTTTCAACAGCTTGTTTCCTGAGGGGGATTTGATTTCTCTCCTAGGTTATGTGGTTGACAGTCATGATGTTGGTTCTACTATTCACAATTCATGTTTGAGTTGTGCAGACCTCGATGCTCTTCAGATGAAAGGCTTTATTGGAGCTAGAAGCAGTTTATGCGTTCATGTGTTAGTCGATCAACATATTGTAAGTACAAAGACTACTGATTCATATTAATCTTGTATGTTTTTTATGGCTTGTTTGTCATTTTGGTTTTATCAGGTGAAGATTTTTGGTTCAGTGAGAAAATGCGCTCTTCCCAGTGGTTTTGGTCCTGGTGTAACTGCAACATTTCATCGAATTCTTGTAAGGTATGCATCTATGACTAGAAACTTGAGTATATATGTATATTACATACAAGTGTATATATTTTTCATTCAACAGTCTTGAATGTAATTTTATCTTGTGTCAGTGCTAGTGTTATTTCTTTTTGTTGTAGTTGTTAATTGATCGTGTGAAGTGGAAAGCATCACTTCATCACACTATTTTCGTCCCATTCCATGCATGATGGCTGACAATAAGATGATGATGAGTCATTTGCTCGTCTCACTCTCCTCATAATTGGCATGGGAAGAGAAAGTCAAGATTTTTGGCTTAAATAACAAATCAGTCCTAGCCAAAATTACAATTTGGTACTCCACTAGTTTATTTTCTTTCACAAAAGCCCCTATGAGACTAGGAGGTGATGGAATTTGAGCTCAATAGAACAATACTTTATTTACTAAGGACTAAATCCCTACCTTACTTAAAGTGATCGTGATTAACACAAAGAGATCCTTTACTTCAATCCTACCAAGCCATACCTTAGGACTGTTCCCGAGAAAGGAAAGGAGGACTTCACAACATTCCAAACCTTATCCAAATAAGGATGTTGCGGGCTTGTAATTTACTGGGTACCCCAAAGCTCTTTGCCTTTTAGGTATCCTCTACTATTTAATTAATTAATCCACTTAATAATAATGGCCATGTAGGAACATTAGTTATGAAAAAATTTTAAAATGTATAATTTATTTGTTATTGTGACTGTAATGTTAGATTAAGCAGGTAAAATTGCTGGCCCAGAAAAAAAAGCAGGTGAAATTGCTTTTAGTTATATTCTTGTCTAATTATATCTTATGTGAATTTATATTACTACTTGAGTTACTTTAATTTATAAATTACAAGTATGTACTATTGTTCTTGATACATTTTGGTTACTATAATTTAATTTGTATTGTGAATTTACAAAATAAAATGTATTTCTTACTTTATAAATAATTAAATTTTTTGTTTCTTTTGTTATTTAGGAGTTAGTCCTGTTTAATTACCAGACCATTTAAATTGATCAAATCATGACTTCGAAGCCTCGTCATTTTAATTACTGGTCTTGGTTATTAAAACATTGCTATTTTCCTTGTCCTTATTCTGTCACACTTTCAGACATAATAAATAAATAATAAGTTATAGATAATAAAATAAAAATAAATTAATTCTGAAATATTGTAAATAAGATATAGATTAATAAAGAATATAGAATATATAGAATATAGAATACTGTAATTAACAAATAATAGTTAAAAAATAAAAATATATAAAAGCAATAAATATGTAAAATATTAACAGGGGTATTATTAAAAAATCACCAAAGTTTTCTAAAAATTTAATACTAGTTCAATAATATTTGTGATGAACCAACATGGGAATGTTATATACCTTGGAATGTGGTTTGGCATTTGAATGTTTGACTCTGAACCAAACGCTCCCTTTAATGAATGAAGGATATGACATGTCCTGAGAAGGTTTTTCATAATTTTTCCTAAAGTTCGTTAAAATTTGGTTCTGCAGGAGTCAAACCGAATTTATGCTGCTGCCGGTGTCATCTATTGTAATAAAATCCATTAGAGTATATGATGATCCATATAGTGACAGGTTCTCCAATTTACGGACTACTACAAAAGCATCTGAAGTACCTTTAGGCTGTTTCTCGTCAGGTTTGATTTCCGAATTGAATCAATGCTCGAGTGACAAGCAAATGTGGCTTCGTTGCAGAGTAAGTCCTAACTTTATACTGTATATATTTATCTTTATTTTTGGCACCGTTTATATATTTATCTTGATGCTTTTAAAGAAGATTTAGACTTATTGCTATGTTTTGTGAACAGGTTGTTGCGGTCTTTGTTGTTTTTTTAGAGAGTAATGCTGCTACGTTTGATCTGCAAGCAAAAAGTAATGATTCTGGGCCTCCTTTTGACATTCCGCTTGCTGGTTTTGTGTTGGGTAAGTTACTTAGGTCTAACATTTTTGGTCCAAGACTCCAAGTGTGACTAAGCGCAAGACCATTTTACATGATGCCTTGAATGTGGTTTCACTCAACTTTATACTGTTTTTGTCATCTAATGTTCTCTAGGCATCCGTTTACATAATCAATCAACTTGCTATTCTTCCTTACATGTCTAGCTAGTCCACTCTTTTGCTATCTCAGTAAATTTCTGGCTTCTGATACCCCTCTGCCTGAGCTGCTCTCATATTTTGGCATATGAATCTCTTAATGTTTTATTTATGTTCATTTGTGCACTCTTGTGATCTGGTCTGGAGATTAATTGAATGATCAAATTTATCCAATCGAAAATTGTGTGGTGTCTCATTTTATACATGGCAAACTATCAATTTTCTCTGCCTTACATGTTTTCTTGTAGATGATGGGTCATCATCATGTTGTTGTTGGGCCGATGCTGAAAGGGCAGCGACCTTATTGAGACTGCAAGAAAGACTCCCTAAAAGAGCTTTCAAGAGCAGTGACTGGTCATTTAAGTGTGTAGGGGTCAACGACAAAGCTTCCAGCACAGCAACTTACCATCTGTGGAGAATGTTGAAGACTTACAAGAGAATTACTGTGAAAAACTATGGTTCATGTTTTGATTTGCCTTACCAAAATCATGTTTCTGTCACTCCCGGTAATGCACTCTGCACCTCTGATGCAAACCTCCTCAATCTCATAATCTTCATATCTTGCTTTGGTGGGCTTTGGGTGAGTTTATTCATGTGCTTTCTTAATAGTTTTGCGTGCTACCTCTTTCTCCTTTCTTCTCGGTCATTATTTATAGAGCGTGCAGATGTCTAGTAGAATTGTTTAATTTCTATCTTGCTCCTCTAGTTTCCAATTCTGTTTTGGCTCATTTATAATGGCTAAATAATGCTTTCAACTTGATCTGGCAGAATGTGGCTGCTTCTGTGATGAATGCTGAGGAGGTTAGTCGTATAAAGAATGAGCACTGTGTTGAACTGGAGATTACGCACACCATGCCAAATGTTTGGGCCAATGAGGTATGTTGCATGAGCACTTTGACTGAGGCCAGGAACATGGTTCAACAATGTCGGAAAGGCAATGCTTAAGCAGACACTGTATGATGTCACAGGCACTTGAATTGTACAAAATATTGTCTCTTAATCTCTACAATATTTGCATTTATAGGTAGCAGCATATGGTGAAATTGCCACCAGTTGAATCTCACATGAGATTGATATCTTTATTAATATAGTAATTGTACAAGTTGGTCCTTAAAGATATACAATCAAACAACTTAATTTTAAGTTTAGTTTAAAACTTAAATTTATGAAAATTGTGAATCCAACTAATCAAAGGCACGGATGACAGTGTTATGACTTATTTGAGAACAAAAGGTGGAGTTTTTCCTATAATCATAAGACTATATCAAGGTGGAGTTTTCCCTCTTTGATGTGGTTTTGTGCTCACTAAATCATCTAACTGAAAAGCTAACCAAAACAGACTTTTATTTGACCAAAATTTTCAAAGAAAAAAAAAACAATTTCCCATACCACTTGAACAAACAATTGTAATTATTTTTACCTACTTTAATTATTACATATATTTTAAAACTCAAACGCTTCAACCTCGTATGTTTGTCATACACAAATTGCTTTAAAATATTTTGGAACTAATTGCTCACTCAATTTTCTCCACAATAACTTCTCAAACTCTCAAAAGAAGTATCAATAGTAAAAATTTGGTCAAAATAGGTCCTTCAACTCCAAGCCTCTCAAATTTTTCAAAACCGACTCCCTAAATGAGTTTTCAATTTTTTGGCCCTATCATGTTCTCAGACGCGTGGGTTCAGTTGCCTATGAACTGGTTTTGCCCCTTTTCATCAGTTGCATCAGATCATCGTTTTAAAGCTATAGATAAAATTAAGAAATATATATATATATATATAGGCAAAATACCCTTTCGTGCCCCTAACGTTTGCGGTGATTTTCAGTTATGCCCCTAACGTTTCATTTGTGTCAGTTGTGCCCCCAATGTGAAACGTTAGTTTCTATTATGCCCCCAATTTCAATCATCCACAAAAACAAACACCATTTTTGCACGATTTGAGCTCGATTTTGATCAGATTTCATATGGATTTTAATTTTCAGACATTACAAACTTGATTCCTTGGATCAATTTCAAAGATTAAGTTTAAAATAGCCCCAAATCCGAAGAAAATCGGACCCAATGAACCCCAAAAAGGACCAAAACGAAATGCAGCAAAACGAAGCATTTTTCTCAAAATTTCCATGTGCAAAATGATCCTTAGGAGTCGAAAATGAGTACCAATAAGAAATCTGATCAAAACCGAGCTCAAATCGTGCGAAAATGGTGTTTTTTTTTGTGGATGATTGAAATTGGGGGCATAATTGAAACTAACGTTTCACATTGGGGGCACAACTGACACAAATGAAACGTTAGGGGCATAACTGAAAATCACCGCAAACGTTA
>QANZ01044883.1:106905-122544 GCA_003254925.1 Chamaecrista fasciculata | reverse complement strand
TATCCGATGTCGCTTCCGCTGTGTGCATGGCGATTTCCCAACAGATGGCGCATGGCTTGAATCAAAAGGGCAAGATTTGATCTTGCATTTTGGATTTCAAGATTGCATTTTGAATTTTAAATAAAGATATTAATGTAATATTTTAATTAAGAATTCAAATCCTCTTGACCAATGGGGATTGGGCATTCAAGATTTAGTTTTCAAGATTTGATCTTGAAATTTAAATTTAAATTGCTTTTTAATTTTGATTTATAATATTAGTGTAACATTATAATCAAGATTTGGGAATCCCTATTTTCTTTATTATAATTCCCTATTTTCATGAGTTAGGGATGAGACTCTATATAAACACACACAAGTCGACTTTTCAATAGAGTGTGAGATATAAAATTTCGCCTAGCCTAGAGAGAGTGTGACTCGACTTTCCTAGAGAGAGAAAGTGAGAATTTCGACTTAACCCTAGAGAGGGAGTAAGTCAACCTAACCCTAAAAAGTTTAGGGCTTGAGTTGTGTGTGAGTTTTGTGCGCCACTTCCTTGGAGTTTTCAAGAACCGTTCTTGAAAACTCAAGATTCGTAGATTGGGTTCCCGCATTCTCTTGGAGAAGAGATTGGAGGCTAGCACCTAGGTATCTGCCAAACTGTTCGTGTGGATCACCGGCAGAGGAAGAACACGAGTTCGTGGGCTTCTTGGATTCGCGAGTTTAAAGCAACCGTCTGATTAGGTATACATCTTTCCTTTTCTAGTATAAACACAGTCAGTGGATCCTGGAGGGAAATTATAGGGTTATGTAAAATTTTTAAATTTTACCTTTTCCGCTGCGCTCGCTCTATAATTTTCCAACACAAACATAATCAAATTTTTTTCTATACTTATATTCATATATATATCGAGTATATATATGAGCCCAACGCAAGAAATTAAAAATACATTTTTTTTGGACAGAGACAAGAATGGAAAAAACACCTAACGCAGGTGTTAATTAAAAACACACATTACAAATAGGTAAAACTCTACTTTATATTGGTTCCGTCCACTACTCAAAACTCGGTTCTCTCTCACTGTTTAGGTACCTCATTTAATTGATCATGAGTTCTATGTCAGTTGTTCAATTGTTTCTAAAGAAGACTTTTGTGTTAGTTGATCAATTGTTTCAAAAGAAGACTCCATGGTACATCAAGTGGACTATAACCATTCTTTTCATTTTTGTGATTTTTGTATTCATCATGGAGATGGTTGATGTGTTTAATCCTTCGCCTTAACTCCAATTGGAATCAGCTTTTGTAAGTCACCTCAATTATTCTACTTCACCAACACCTTTCTTCGAACTTACCATGAATGCCCGTCTTTCTCTGAAAAATCAAAACTTTGGAAGATTTAATTATTACAACCATAAAAATGTGAGTATGTTGTATGGGAACTCCAGTATTGGTGATGACATAGTAGGCACTGGCATTATGAAGGCTAGAGAGACCAAAGGAATACAATATAAGTGAAAATAGCTATATATAAATACTAGGGGTTGGTTCGGTTAATTGTATGTCTAAATTGTTAATCGAACCAAACCATCCAATTTTAATGCATTTTTAACCAAACCAAACCGCTCATTGATCGATTTATTTAGGTTTTTGCTTTGGTTTGGTTTGGTCAAATTGGTTTAGTTCGGTTTTGAAGTGCTAATTGAGGAAAGCATAAAAATAATCATTGTGTGGGGAAAAGAAAGAAAGCTAGGATTGTCCAAGTAACCTAGAATTATAGATGGTAATCTTGAATGGTTTCATTTTTCACACAATCTTTGTTAGCAAAATCTCAATTAGTGAAAGGGGATATAATAGATATCACTAAATTTGGTTAAATGGTCAATTTTGTTCTCAAACTATCTATGGAATTAGTTTTATTTTGATTTTCAAATTATTTTTTCTTCCTTTTTTTATCTAATTTTAAAAGGCTAAAATGCACAAACACCCCCTAAGTTTTAGGTTAGGTGCACATAACACTCCTGAGTTTTTAATTTGTACAAATAGAACCCCTGAGTTTTCAATTATTTGCAAATAACACCCTTTGTTAAATTTCTATTTATTTAGTCTGTTAAATGTCATATAAGTGAGGGTATAATAGTACTTTTATTAAAAAAAATTAAAATTCATATGAACTCTATTCTCTAACCCGACCCATTCCGCAAGTGAGAGAACCGAGAGGGAAGCAGAAAACGCCGGTTGTCGTCCGGGGGTAACTTGAAGACACATCGAACAACAAAGGATGGAAGGAGAAGCAACCAAACTGGCCATGGGAATGATGAAATGAGATCGATGGATGTCACCAGAAGTTGCAGAGAGAGAGAGAGGTAGGAGGGGAGTTACGACGTGGGTGATGATGATAAAGAAGGCATGAAGTGAAGTGGGATATGGATGGATATGGATAGATGGATGGAGGGCAGTGCAGTGTAGTGGGTTACTTTATTTTGAAAAGGGTATCTTAGAAGGGTTCTATTTGCACAAATTAAAAACTCAGGGGTGTTATGTACCCAACCAAAAACTCAGGGGGTGTCTGTGCATTTTGGCCATTTTAAAACTATGGGGTCAATTTTGTTTCGGTCGTCAAACTATTTTTTTATTTCATTTTGCTCCTTAAACTATGGCATTAGTTTTATTTTGGTTCTGAAACTTTTGTTTTGTTTTGTTTTGGTCCATGAAATGTGATTTCATCTAATTTCTACTGTGATTTCTAACCTAAACAGGTGAGAAAAATACTTATTTTTAGTTACAATTTGTAGATAAATTTATTGTTGACTTTTCTTTTGAAGAATGAATTTTTTTTCTCTCTTTGCCAAATCACTTATTATAAGTTTAATGACCAAATTTAACCAAATATGAAAGTTTGAGGACTAAAACCAAATAATTGTGAAAGTTTGAAGACCAAATTAACGAAACAAATATGAAAGTTTGTGGATTTAAACAGAATAAAAAATAGTTTGAAGACCAAAACAGAACAAAAAATATTTTGAGGACTAAAATGAAACTAACCTCATATTTGAATCAACAAATCAACAACTGTTTTGTGTAAAATGGCAGTCTTAGGCATTTATCATATTATTGATATGTAAACTAAAATTGGCCTTTACCAACAAGAGGTTGGTGTAGTGGTTGGCGAGCTACACCCTATGTTTGAGGACCCAGGTTCGATCCGTAGAGTCGACATTGTTGGGAGGGCACTACCGTTTCGTCTCTGTTTGCCCGAATAGGATTAATCTTCACCTAGACCTTTGCCAAATCACTTATTATAAGTTTAATGACCAAATTTAACCAAATATGAAAGTTTGAGGACTAAAACCAAACAATTGTGAAAGTTTGAAGACCAAATTAACGAAACAAATATGAAAGTTTGTGGATTTAAACAGAATAAAAAATAGTTTGAAGACCAAAACAGAGCAAAAAATATTTTGAGGACTAAAATGAAACTAACCTCATATTTGAATCAACAAATTAACAATTGTTTTGTGTAAAATGGCAGTCTTAGGCATTTATCATATTATTGATATGTAAACTAAAATTGGCCTTTACCAACAAGTGGTTGGTGTAGTGGTTGGCGAGCTACACCCTAAGTTTGAGGACCCAGGTTCGATCTGTAGAGTCGATATTGTTGGGAGGGCACTACCGTTTCGTCTCTGTTTGCCCGAATAGGATTAATCTTCACTTAGACCTTTGCCAAATCACTTATTATAAGTTTAATGACCAAATTTAACCAAATATGAAAGTTTGAGTACTAAAACCAAATTTGAAATATTGCTCTTGTCAACATCTAGTTAGAGTCAAATTCATTGATAAAAAAAAGAATACAAATTCAATACAAAATTGTGAATGATAAAAAATATAATTTTTTTATAAATTTATGAATAAAAAAATATATATAAATTGAAAGATTAAATTGTTGATGATTGTAATATTTCAAAAGACTAAATCGTATATTTTGAATTTGATTGATCAAAACAAATTTGTTGACTCAATATAAATTGATAGATTGAAAAATAATTTTTTTTATATATTAAATGATGGGGCTTTATTATGCCTTTGTTTCACNATATTATATGGCTCCACCCCTTTCTGGTCGTCCATGTTTAAAACTATAGTCTATGAAATTAAAAATAAGAGAAAATTTACTATTTGGTCTCTCTTTCTTTACTAAGTTAACAATTTAGTCCCTTATTTATTTTACATACATATTTGCGTGCCCGTTAGGGCACGCAAAGCCCCTAGTAATATTATATGGCTCCATCCCTTTCTGGTCGTCCATGTTTAAAACTATAGTCTATGAAATTAAAAATAAGAGAAAATTTACTATTTGGTCTCTCTTTCTTTACTAAGTTAACAATTTAGTCCCTTATTTATTTTACATACATATTTGCGTGCCCGTTAGGGCACGCAAAGCCCCTAGTAATATTATATGGCTCCATCCCTTTCTGGTCGTCCATGTTTAAAACTATAGTCTATGAAATTAAAAATAAGAGAAAATTTACTATTTGGTCTCTCTTTCTTTACTAAGTTAACAATTTAGTCCCTTATTTATTTTACATACATATTTACGTGTCCTAGCCCACCGCAAAGAGAAAACACAAATTACATGTAGGTCAAACTCTATTATATATTGGTGCCCGCAACTATTCAAACTCGATTCTCTATTATAACTGATCATGAGTCGTTTTGTGTTTGTTGACGAAATGTTTCTAACGAACTCTCCACAGGAAGCTACGAATACGAAATCTAAGTGGACTATAATCATGCAGATTATAATGATTCTTCTCATTTTTGTGATTATTGTATGCATCATAGTGATGGTCGAGGAGTTTAGATTTTTGCCCCAACTCCGATTGGAATCAGTTTCTATAAGTCATCTCAATTATTCTACTTCACCCACACTTTTCTTTGAACTCACCATGAATGCCCATCTTTCTCTCAAAAGTCGAGACTATGCAAGATTTAATTATTACAACAATAAAAATATGAGTGTGTTGTATGGGAACTCCAATATTGGTGATGGCGTATTAGGCAATGGTACCGTGAAAGCTAAAAAGACCAAAAGAATCAACATTAAACTCAATTTGAGCTCTAAAGATAGTCAAGTTGATACTCACAATCTGACCAATAATATTGTTTCAGGCTCATTGAATCTCACCATCCATCTCTACAGAACTCAGTGGTCCCTACTATGCTTACAATTTTTTCAGAAGGAGGCACACAATTGGAATGACTTGCACCTTTCGCCTCAATTTTACTTCAAGTTCAATCAACAATATCCAATGCTCATAAATAGCAATTTTTTTCTTATCTTTTTATTTATGTTTATTTATCTTTGATGAGTTTTAACTGTTGATCGAAATAGTTTTATACTATATATTTAAGCATAGATATATATCTCTTGTAGTTTATGTATGACCATGTCAAATTTTGATAATTATTTAACTTTTAATTTTGATCAGCATCTCTGTTTATAAAATTATTTATTATTTATTGATTCTATTCATTTTAATATGTAACCAAAAAATTTATGTTAACGCTATATATATATACACATGTATATATTTTTTGCATAATTTCGTATCGTCACAAATTCAATATTATTATTGTTTTATTTCTATTTTAAAATGTAATCAACACTCCACTAAAATAAAGAATTAATAATGTTAACTATTGGAAAACCAAAAAGGTACCCCATGCATAATGTGCTAATTGAGGAAAGCATAAAAATGACTATCGTGTGAAGAAAAGGAAGAAACATAAGGACGTTTGGTATACGGATTATTTTTTCATTCTTGGGAATTATATTCCCAGGAATGCGATTCTAAGATTCTTATAATTATAAAAATATCTGTTTGAATGAGTTAAAATAATCGTATGATTATTTTGCAATATTTTTCAACTTTGATATTTCTGAGAATATTTAATACTTTAAAAAATTATAAAAGATTGTCCAAGTAACAGAATTATAGATGATGATCTTGAATGGTTTCATTTTTCACACAGTTTTTGTTAGCAAAATCTCAATTAGTTGAATGGGATATAGTAGATATCATTAAATTATCTATGGAATTAGTTTTATTTTGATCTTAAAACTATTTTTTTTTTGTTTTTATGCAATTCTAAAAGTATGGGGTCAATTTTGTTTTGGCCCTCAAACTATTTTTTTATTTCATTTTGGTCTTTAAACCATGGGATTTGTTTCATTTTGGTCCTTAATTGTACTATTTTTTTTGTTTTGGTCCATAAAATGTTATTTCATCTAATTTCTATTGTGATGTCTAACCTAGATCGTAAACTCGCCGAATTTACCTAAATATGCAAAATAAAAGTTACACATATATATCATTTTCTTTAATTGTAAAATTAAATTAAAATTCACATTCACATAACCAAATTCATACATTCACATTTATACATTCACAATTTCCCATTATCACATTCATAAACCATACATGATACAGTCACTTCACATTCGTACATTCATATAAGAGATTAATAATTTGTTCATTGCTGAAAACCTAAAGTTATTCAAGCTGAAATAGCCCACATATTGACTTAGATAAACAAACATTACATTGCAATATGCCAGAATCATCATCATGTCAAATCGGTACACGAGACACGACACGGATACGAACACATTGACACACTAGATTCTTGAAATTATACGACACGATACGGCATATATTTATATATATAAATAATTAAGGCCAAAGTGCGAATTTGGTCTTATAACTTTGCTCCAGTTCCTAAATCAGTCCTATATCCTTTTTTGTCTCGAATATGGTCTTGTATCTTTGCTCTAGGTCCCAAATCAGTGCTATATCTTTTTTTGTCTCAGTTTTGGTCCCATATGTTTTGAAAACCTCCCACCATTAATCCTCCGTCTATTTTAAATTACAGTTTAGTCCTAAAATCTTCAAGTCCCTTTCACTTTAGTCTCTAACTATCAAAATGAAAGTGAAAGAGCATCCCTGAAGATTCTCAAACCTTATATCTTGGTCCCCAATCCATCAATTCTTCATGAAATGGAATAGAAATGCAAAAACAACACAAATTAAAGCAAATGACAAAGGCACCAAAACTGAAAACGCAAAAAATTTAAAACTCGCCGGAAAACGTACGGAAATCGCCGAGAAACTCAAGAACTCATCCAAAAACCTCAATTCTCACTGAAATCTCACTCAAATAATCGCCCTCAAATGCTTTAAAAAGGAATTTTCGAAAACCCAAACTTTTGAGGAGGGAGGTGATAGAAGAAATGTAAGGGATTTCAAAACTTCTCTCTCGGAATCACCAAGTGTAAGGGAATCTTTTATCACCTCCCTCGTCAAAAATTTGGATTTTCAAAAATTCTTTCTTAAAGCATTTGAGGGCGATTATTTGAGTAAGATTTCAGTGAGAATTGGGGTTTTTGGATGAGTTTTTGAGTTTCTCGGCGATTTCTGTACGTTTCCCAGTGGATTTTAAATTTTTTGCATTTTCAGTTTTGGTCCCTCTGTCATTTGCTTTTAATTTGTGTTTTTTGTTTTGCATTTCTATTCCATTTCATGAAGAATTCATGGATTAGGGACCAAAATGTAAGGTTTGAGAATCTTCAAGGATGCTCCTTCACTTTCATTTTGATAGTCAGGGACTAAAGTGAAAGGGACTTGAAGTTTTTAGGACTAAATTTTAATTTAAAATAGACGGAGGACTAACGGTGGGAAGTTTTCAAAACATATAGGACCAAAATTGAGACAAAAAAGATATAGGACTGATGTGGGACCTGGAGCAAAGATACAAGACCAAATTTGAGACAAAAAAAGTTATAGGACTGATTTGGGAACTGGAGCAAAGTTACAGGACCAAATTCACACTTTGGCCTAATTAAAAATCTATAAATTTTGATAAAAATTTTGTTTAATGACCAAATTTAAACAGATATGAAAGTTTGAGGACTAAAATCAAACAATTGCAAAAGTTTGAAGACTAAATTAATGAAACAAATATGAAAGTTTGAGTACTAAAACAGAACAAAAAATAGTTTGAATACCAAAACAAAAAAAAAATGTTTTGAGGACTAAAATGAAACTAATCTCATATTTGAGGACCAAAATGACCTTTAACGCTTTAATTTCTCAAAAGGTCAGCCGTTAGCCGGTTACTTAGTCCACAAGATTTGTCTAGATTTAAGAAGGGTGGCATATTAATATGGGCATTTTCTACCGAAATAGAAAGAGATAAAGGTAAATCAATGATTGAGCGCCATTTATAAATAAGGAGTATGTTGTGATAATTTCAAGTATTTAGAAATTTTTTATAACAAAAATTAAAATAAGTAATTTATTTAATACTTTTTTAATTAAGATAACAAAAAAAAAACATAATAATAAAACACACTGGGGGTCCCATTCAATCATTGGGCTAAACGGATCGGACAATTTAGGTCCATTTATGGAAGTAGGATTTGACTATCAGTATCACACTCATGCTCATTTGGACAATACTATTATGTTTTTTTTTTTTTTTCCTGAAACATAATTCATTCAAAACTTAAAAGTAAGGCAAAATCAACCACAGTACAAACAAAAATACAGTAAAATAATTCAATCTATCCCTAGCATCAATAACAACACTAGAGAAAACATCAATTGACGAAGATGGGGGATTTGTAACCCATTCAAGAGGATCCATCTTCGTGTCAGACAAATTTGCAAGACAATCATCTGCCAAGTTAACGGATCTAGAGATCCAACTAAAGTTACAAACATCTAAAGAACTGGAAACACAAAAAAAAATTCAGACCAGATCGACGTCGTGGGATCCCAGGTTTAGAACGTCGCCGCTACAAAACCCGTCGCAGAAACACACAGACACGAGCAGAGAGCACACAGATCTGGGAAGGACAACCGCCGCAAAAGACACACAAAAAAGAGCACCGCCGCAGAAGGCCAAAGCTGGGAGGCGCCGCCGATAACCCTAATATGAAATAGGGTGAAATCTCTCATGAAAGAGAGAGGTAGTCCCTCACGGGAAGGAATTTGAGAAAGAACTCGACCCTCATAATACTATTATGTCTTATCTATAGAGAAAGTTAGTAATTTTAAAATGATGAATAGGAAAAGGAATAACTTCATTTACTAAACTTGATAACTCACATCAAAATCCCCAGATAAATTTCATGAGCCAAATGTCGAGTCATGACATATAAGCCTTATTTGTTGAGCTAATCCAAGGCATATCTCATATATATATATATATATAATCTAAAGTGCACTTGTGGTCTCATAACTTTTGTTCATGTCTTGATTTGGTCCCATAATTTTTTTGTTGCACTTTTTGGTCCTATAACTTTGCAAAAAGTTCAACTGTTTGATCTATAATGAATTTCGTCCAACTTCTACCCTTAAATCCGACGTGGTAGGCTGACTAGGCAATTGACATGGCAAATTTGGATGAAATGGACTAAAAAAGTACACTTTTGATCCCATAACTTTACTCAGGTCTCAATTTAGTCTCATTTAGATCGAATAGTTATTTTGGTACATTGGATAAACTCAAAAGGAAGAGCCACACATCCCAAAAGGGGACTAGGGTAATACGATTGTCAACATACTGTTGTGGCAAAAGTACTGAATGGCTCTGAGTTTCACTTTTATGGCTGGACATTACCAATTTTGTGTGTGGAGATATAACGTGTTATTTGTTACTTAACAATCAGGATGGGACACTTTGTAGCATAAGTGCTTTTACTTTTGGAGGTTCATGCTGCATTTCCAACTTCCTAATCTTCAGTTCATCTTTCTGGAGGTAACTGGGCTTTGTTTTGCTTTACATTGTGTTTTGAATATAATTACTTGCTGCATCAGCATGTATAACTTATGTACTACATATACCACTATCTCAGCTTTTTATGCATTATGGTAATGGCCAGCTTCCTGTTCAATTTTTATTGATGTATTATTTGAGCCAGTTTATGTTTTATGACAATGTTAAATATAGAATTATTTGAAATGTGTGATGATTGATGAGTGATGAGGAAAGTGCTAAATGTTAAACATATGACATGTGATAAAAATTTTGTGTATGATCAATTATAATAGAAAGAAAATATTGAAGATAACTTTTTATATAACCAATCATAAAAGATTAAAGAAAGTAAAGATATAAAAAACTTGACTTAAACTTTGTCCTTTTTTTTTGGTGAGCAACTTTTTCTGTGGCTATGGTTGTAAAGCTGAAGTGGAATGAGGGTACAATGTGTTCTGGTGCTTGTGCAGAAGTAGATCCTCTAAAATGATTTTGTAAAGTGTCTGAAGTCTAGAGGGAAATAGAAAGAGAACGTGTAGATCCTATTAACTTAAATATTTTAGGGTAAATTACACTTTGGTACCCTGTGGTTTGACCCTATTTCACTTTGGTACCCTGTGTTATTCTTCATTAACACTTTAGTAGCCTTTGGGGTTATTTTGTAATTTTAACCATAAAAAGTTTTAAAAAATTACAAATAGGTCCCTGGATACATATTATCTAGGGTCTAAAATGAAAACTTTAAAAAAAATTGGGATTAATATGTAATTTTTGCAAAATTTGTTATGGTTAAAATTATGAATTAGCTCCAAAGGGTACCAAAGTGTTAATGGAGAATACCACAGGGTACCAAAGTGTCAAATTTCAAACTACAGGGTACCAAAGTGTAATTTACTCAATATTTTATACATATAATTTTCTCTCTCTACTACTCTCTATCTCTCTTTACATTTCACACACTTCACATCACAAAATTTTACATTTTAGAGTATCCATTCCTCTGCTACATTGAGTTAGCTGGTAATCACCAGCCTGTTCACCTAAAATCCTTAACACAAGTTATTGTCTATGTTTCATGTATTAGTGGCCATGTTTGTTCAACCAGAGAATCATTTTTAAATTTAATTTTGTAACAACTTGAAAAACTAATTAATGATGCCCAAGTGGAAGATTGTTAGGAATTATTTTATTTGGTCTTAATTAATTAGGATTTTATTTTACTTAAAATACTGGTTGAATGTAAAACCCAACAAGGACCATGATACCTTTTGAATAATTGTGATTAAATTAGGTTTTGGACCAAAAAATAATTGGTGTAGTGGCTAGGCGAGCTACATCCTAGGGAGAGAACCCAAATTCGATCCCTAGAGTCAACATTGTTGGGAGGGCTCTGGCCATTTCGTCTCTGAGGCCCGAATGGGATTAGTCTTCGCTTAGACCGTTACACGGATAGGCCGGGAATACCCATAACTTAACCGAAAAAAAATAATTAAGTTTTGGTCTCACCCTTTTGAATGGGCCTTGGGCCTAATAATGATGCAATGTGATTAGTGTTGGGCTAATGGGCTGACTATTCATGATGGGCGGATGACTATCAATCATTTTTATATATACAAGATTGAGTCTCCTCTCCAATTAACTTTTTGACCTAGCCTCCTCATTAGGGCAGTCACTTGGTGTTGATAAGGAGAGGAAGACTAACCTCTACTTGAACGTTTGATCATGTCCTAATATTCCGATATGACTACAAGATGTACGTATTATTGTTTATTGACTGAAGAGCTTAGGGGTGTTCAGTAGTTCGGGCCAACCCGCCAAAACCAACCCAAGTCGTAGGTTTGGGTTGGTTTGGTTTGCGCTGGAGGGTTGCTTTAGTTTGAAAATTCCCAACCCGTAGTGGTTTGGGTTGGGCTGCGGGTTTCAGAATTCTGAGCCCAATCAACCCAACCCAACCTGCGAGTTCGCCATTTTATTTATTTCTATTTTTAAATTTTAATATATATATATAAATAATAGTTAATATAATTATATAATATATATGACTTTGAACTATTTTTTTCCCTTAGCCTTAACGTTGTATTAGTGACTTCACTTTCAATTAATCAAGTTTAACTTGTATACGCCAACTTCAACTTCTTTAGATGAGTATATATGACTTTCAATCATATTATTAATTCATGAATCATGATAATAAGACAATTTTTCATCAAAATTCAATATGAAAAAATTGAACGATTAAAAAATTATAAAGTCAAGTATATTTTTGAAAAAAAAATATTTACAAATTGGAATGGGCCAGCCCGCCCAACCCAACTCACTGCTGTTTGGTTTGGACTGAAATATTTTTTTTTCAAAACCCAACCCAAACCAACCCGCCCTCAGAAAATTCGAGCCCAAACCAACCCGCCCTAAATCCAATTCAAACCAACCCGCGAACACCCCTATAAGAGCTCTACAAAATAATAAGGAAATTGTACAAACACTATCCACAAATCGTAAGGAGTAATTAATTTGTTTTCAATTTGCATTGGTTAAAAAAATCAAGAAATTTAAATTAAAATATCAGATTAGATTCTTTATATTGTTCATCATTACTCAAATAATCCATCCACATTTAATTTGTACGTCTTTTTACAATTCACACATCAATTAGTGAGTTTTTTTTTTTTTGAAAAAATGAAGGAATCTATACAACTTTATTTTTCAAATAAATAAGTAAAGACATGGCCCAAATGAAAAATGCATATTATTCAAAATAATAATGAAAAAAAAGAAAATATCAATGTTGACTAAGACAAAATTTATTTTTTTGATTTATAAATTGGTGGTACTCAGTCAATGAATAAAAAAGTGTAAATTTATCATGAATTCATGGATAAAAATAAAAAATATAAATTTAAAGATTAAATTGTTGATAATTATAATATTTTAAAGATTAATGGTCTAAGCCCAATCAACCTAATCAATCCATGTAATTTTGGTCAGTCTAATGGTCTAAACTTATAAGCCGACTCTCAAATCCCAATCAACCTAACACTGAGTTGAAGGGTTGTATAGACTTTTAACTTATCTATGATTATACTATTATTAACCAATTGAATAGAGATGCATAGGTAGCTGGATCTTTTATGCTGGGCATAAAGGATCTTTGTCACATGTCTGTGTGTTGTATTTTTTTTCTTATAGCTTATTAATTAGTATCTAAATAATTTTATAATAAATATGAAATTATGGATGCGAAAAGGGAAAAGAAATAAAAAGATTAGGAAAATTAATTAAAAAGATCATTCATACACGGATGCGAGAATGTGATTGAAAATAATTGAGAATTGATTAAGAGAAAATTTATTTATTTTATTTCTAAATTAGTATTAAATCAATGAATCAGTCTTTAAATAATTAAAATGTAAAACTTATTCATTAAAATATTGCAATGGTCTTGAGTCAAATTCAATGATGAAAGAAAGACATTCAATACAAAATTAGTGATAAAATAATATAAATTTATTACAATTTTATAAATCAAATAAATATAAATTTAAGAACTAAATTGTTAATGATTGTAATATTTTAAAAATTCAGTTGTATATTTTAATTATTCAAAAATTAATTCGTTAACTCAGTATAAATTTATAATTTTTTTTTAAAAAAATCATAAACCGAAATATAACTTTTTCATCAATTAATGGGACCTCATATTGCCTTTAATTTGTTTCACTGTGTTTTTCTTTATAACATACTATCTAATCAATTCCGTGATGAATCTGCAATTATGGATGTAAAGTTAAAGGAAAATAAAAAATAAATCAGACTAATTAATTAAAAATATCACTCATACATAATGTGGAATCCATGAGTGAATGTGATTGACAATCATTAATGTGGCCTTATAATTTATTGTGATTCATGTTTCTTATTTCATGCAATTCTTTACTTTGATGTTTAAGGTAAATACACACAAACTAAGGAAATGATTAGCTCACCTAAAACGAAGAGAAAAATGAAATAAAAAAACTAAACTATTCCGATTAAATTATTTGGGAAATATTTATTCATTTATGATTCTACTATATTTAATAGGAATAAAATAATAAAAAAATAATTAATATTCTCTTCGATTTATAAAACATCAAATATTTTAAGTTAAAAAAAATTGTCCAAAAAAATACATTCAGAACCAAAAAGTAATTATCAAGAAAAAGGGTAGTGCCTTTGACTAATGAGTAACGAGTCCACGTCATCATTTCAACTTGCCTAGAATATTTTACAAAATCAATCATTGAAAAACAAAATATAATCAAACGTTTTTTTATTGAAAAAACTTTATCACAACATAATCAAAAAATTTTCCATAATTGTTACCAACTTTTTTTTTCCATAATTGTATGTTTTTTTCGAGTATATATATATGAGCCCATTTATCCTAATAAAAAACTAACCTCACATATAAGTAATAAAACTCTTTATTATATATTGGTCCTCTCAACTCAAACTCGGTTCTCTCTCACTGCTAAGGTACGAATGTATAATTTTATATTTTAACTCTTTCACTTACAACTCATGAGCCTTTTTAATTTACTCATATTTCACATATATCTCTCTTCAAAATCTTAATTGATTATGAGTTTTGTGTTAATTCCACAGGAAGCTATGATATCGATCCCGATCACCCGCACGTGTATTGTAATCGTTAGTGCCATAATATGGGTACCTCTACTAATCATGTTCTTAGTTGAGGTTACTAGACCATCTCCTCGACTTCGATTAGAATCAGCTTCTGTAACTCACTTGAATTATTCGGCCTTAACCACACCTTTTTTCGAACTCACCGTGAATGCCCATCTTTCTCTTAAAAATCCAGACTTTGCAAAATTTTATTATCACAATCAAAATGTGAGTGTGTTGTATGGCAACTCCAATATTGGTTACGGCGTAATAGGCAAGGGAACTGTGAAGGCTAAAGAAACCAAACTAATAAATGTTACACTCAATTTGAGCTCCAAAGATAGTCACGTCGATACCCACAATCTGCCCAGTGATATTCGTTCAGGCTCATTGATTCTAACCACCAATACAAAACTCCATGGTACCAACTATGATTACGGTCTTATCAAAAGGAGGCACACACTTCGAATGGCTTGCACCTTCTATCTTAGTCTTAGTTCAAGTACAATCTACAATATCCATTGCTAATAGATAGTTTTTTGTTTACTTTTTTTATTTATTTATGTTCATTTATCTTTGTTGGGTTTTAATTGTTGGGATCAGAATGTTTTATAAGATTTGAGCATACATATATCTCTTGGGGTTTGTGTATGACCATGTCATATTTTGATAATTATATAACTTTTGATTTTAATTGACATCTTTGTCCATAAAATAATCTATTATTTATTGACTCTTTTCATCTTAATAACATAAAATTTATGTTAACCCGCATATATATCTTTTGCATAATTTCATATCATCTCAAGTTCAATATTATTATGCTTTTATTTCAATTTTAATATATAATCAATACTCAACTGAAATTATAAAGAATTAATGATATTAACTATTGGAGAACCAAAAATGTAGACCATGCATGATGTGCTAATTGAGGGCAGTATAAAAATATCATCTATGGTGTGGGAAAGGAAACAAGATATGGTTTATACCTAGGAAGCATGGACACTGACACGGACACGGGACACGACACGGACACGGACACAGCGACACGCTAAACTCTCAAAATTACGCGACACGACACGCCATATATTTATATATATAAATAATTAAATATTCATAATTTTTAATGAAAAATTTAAAAATTACAAGTTTTATTCATAATATAT
>QANZ01044883.1:68015-106627 GCA_003254925.1 Chamaecrista fasciculata | reverse complement strand
ATAAAGAATAAATATAAAGAAAAAACTATCCTGTCATGAAATTTCGTAAGTCCATTGGTTTGGAATTTGGAAAAACCATCGATCTTTTTTATTTTATAAAAAATTACTAACATAATTCAATGTTATTTTTTAAAAAATTGAAATTTATTTTAAAAAACTCTAACCAGTATAAAAAATATTATTAATAAAACATAAATTTACAAAAGTAAATTCATTTATTTTTTATAATTAATAATTTAAAAATGGATAAATTACACTTTGGTACCCTGTGGTTTGACCATGTTTCACTTTGGTACCCTGTGGTTTGAAACCTGACAATTTGGTATTCTGTGGTAATCTCTATTAACACATTGGTACTCTTTGGGTTATTTTGTGATTTTAACCATAACAAATTTTGCAAAATTTACGTATTGATCCCAAATTTTTTTTTAAAGTTTTCATTTTAGTCCCTAGATAATATGTATCTAAGGATCTATTTGTAATTTTTTGAAAAATTTTTGGAGTCGATATGTAATTTTTACAAAATTTGTTATGGTTAAAATTGCTATTGAATCATATTGAATGTAATCATATATTATAACACAATAAAAGTAAAAATACAATATATATATATATACTAACGGTTCGGTTCAGTTAAATATATGTCTAGATTGTTAACCGAACCAATCAATTTCGATACATTTTTAACCATACCAAATTGCTCATTCGTCGGTTTAGTTCAGTTTTTGCTTTAGTTTAGTTTGGTTTGGTTCGGTTTTGAACACCCCTAAATGAGGCGGCTTATTATGTGATATCAATTTGATTTTAAGGAAAGTCATGAAATATAATGAAATGTTTCCAAAGATTTATATTAAATATGAGGAGTATGTTGTGAAAATTTCATGTATTTAAGAATTAAATATAGGCACAAACGAGCATATATCAATTCAAGAGGTTAAATGAAAATAATTGTAATAATTTTGATCCTCTAAACTATGGACACAACACGACATATATTTATATACATAGATAATTAAAACTAAAAAATTTTGATGAAAAATTTAAAAGTTATAATATATATTCACAATATATGTCATATGTGTCATTATTTTCTATTATTTATCATATTAAAATCATAAAAGATTAATTTTATATTAAAAAATTTATAAATATATGTCGTATATGTCCATATCCATCTCTCCATCACAGTTGCACGCCCTCACAAGAAGAAAATGTGCCATTTGGATTTGGAGGTTGTGACTTGTGAGGCCGGCTAGCTAATAGTAATAGCTATAATCCTTTATATGTATTTCATAGTTTCATCAAAGGCTTTTTGTATGATATAATATATATGATACAAAACATCGAGTAAGTAATAGTAATGACACGGATATGAACACGGGACACGATACGAACACATACGTCGACACGTCAAATTGTTAAAATTACACGACACGACACATCATATATTTATATATATAAATAACTAAAAATTCATAAATTTTGATGAACTTTGAAAGTTATAATATCTATTCATAATATATTTCATTATTTTATATTATTTGTCATGTTAAAGTCATAAAAAATTAATTTTATAGAACTTATGAATATGTGTCGTATGGGTGTCGTACGGGTATCGGATACGGACACGTGTCTGACACGGCGACACGCCCTCAAAATAAAGTGTTCATGCTTCATAGAGTAATATAATGTAAATAATGTTTAAGTACTTGTTGTAATGACGGGTTTCCTTCTCTGTTTTTTCACCACTATTGGGATTACATCAGTTCTGATGTCTCCCAGGCGGTATTATCTTTCTTCAACAGGGGTTGCCTGTTAAAAGATCTTAATCGGACTTTCATCACGCTCATCCCAAAGATTCCGGTTCCTAACACCTTTAAAGATTTCAGGCCTATTGGTTTGTGTAATACAGTTTACATGATTATTTCCAAGTGTTTGGTTAATCGCTTGCAACCGTTGATGGACAAGGTCACTACTCCGTATCAAAATGGTTTCATCAAGGGTCGTTCCATTATTGACAATCTAATTCTTGCTTCAGAACTTCTCACTTTTATTCAAAAAAACAAGAAGCGGAAGAAGCATTGGTGTGCTCTCAAGTTAGACATTGCCAAAGCCTATGATAAGGTTTCATGGAACTTTCTGGAGGCAGTTTTGACCCTCATGCGGTTCCCGGCGCACTGGATTCGTCTAATCATGAGCTGTGTGCGCTCGGTTTCGTATACTCTTTTATTCAATGGTCAGATGACTGGGTCATTCTCGCCCCATTGTGGTCTTCGCCAAGGTGATCCTCTATCACCTTACCTCTTTATCTTTTGTGCTAATGTTTTGTCGTGTATGTTGTTGAAGCTGGAGGAGCAGAAAAAGATTTGGGGCATTTCCTTTGGTCATCGTTGTCCATCAATTTCACACTTAATGTATGCGGATGACGTCGCCTTATTTTTTCAAGCTTCTATGGAGTCGTGTCATAGTCTTCAGGAGGTGCTTCTGAAATATGGCCGACTTGCTGGGCAGGAGATTAATAAAACCAAATCAAGGATGATTTTCTCCCCTAGTGTCCCTCGTCTTCACAAAAGATTAATGGCCTCCACTTTTGGTATTAACTACTCTCCTTCTTTTGGGAAATACTTGGGAGCTAACCTTGATTATCATGCCAAGCCATCAGATCTATTTCAAGATCTGTTGAACAAGTTCAACTCTAAACTATCAGGTTGGAAGTCCAAGTTACTCTCACAAGCAGGTCGTCTCACCCTTGCTACCTCGGTACTTCAAAGCTTACCCCTGTATCAAATGTCTGTTTTCAAGCTTCCCCTCTATATGGCAAAGAAATTTGATTCTGTGACGGCCAATTTCTTTTGGGGATACCAAAATGATCGTCCGGCCATGCACCTGTCGGCCTATTCCAATCTGTGTCGCCCAAAGAATCAGGGAGGTTTGGGTTTACGAAGTTTTGCTCTCACCAATTCTGCTCTTTTGGCCAAGCAACTCTGGAATGTTTATAACAATAGTTCTTCCTTGTGCAACAGATGGGTTGTGGGTAAGTATTTTCATGGTTCTGTGTGCAATAATGCAGTGACCACCACTCAGCCATCAAGGATCTGGAAAGGCATTATGGCTAATAGTGCAATTATTCATGATCATCTGCGTTGGAATGTTGGTACGGGATCCACGATTCCTCTTGGTTCTCCGTTTTGGTGGCCGATCCTTCCTTCAAAGCCGACAGAGTTACAATTTGTTAGTGACCTTCGCGTTTCTCCGTCCGGGAATTGGAACTACGACCGGGTCGTTCAGTGTGTTCATCCTTCTTTGGTTGACAAAGTTCTTAATACTCCGTTTTCAGTCAATAATGTTCCCGATCAGCTTGTGTGGGCTGGTTCTCCCTCTGGGAAATATTCAGTGGCTTCAGGCTACTCCTGGCTGCTTCTTAATCAGGCGGCCTTGACATCCTTTGAGAACTTAGAGTTTCGTTGGGATGTCTTTTGGAAGATTAAATAAAGTTCCACCTAAAGTGCTGGTGTTCGTCTGGCGTCTTCTTTATAATGCAGTCCCTACTACTGAGTCACTAAGGATGCATCATTTCTTGATTCAGGGGGGATGTGTGTTTTGTGATCATGACACTGAAGATCGCGAACATCTGTTTCTTCGATGTGCTTTTTCTAGAGCGATATGGTTTGGGGCTTTGCCGCAGGTGCTCGGATCTCTCACGCAGGCGACTGGTTTTAATGATTGGCTAAGTAATTTGCTCGATTCTCCTACGGGGGATCCTATTATGTCTTCTATGGGTTTGGTTTTTATGATCCTCTATACTATTTCGTCCGCTCGGAATCGACGGATTTTTGATGGAGTTGTTCCTGATCCGGTTTGTGTTCTACAGAGTGTGCTTGCTTTAAGGGATTCTCTCTTGTTAGCTCACTCGAATACAGAGGATGTGCTGCTGGGGCCGCAGAAAATTGGCTCTAAGATAGTCTGGTCATCTTGCACAATTTCCAGTCATCGTGACCCCACTATCTTCCTTCTGGATCGAAAGGTTAGACAGACTGCTACGGTTTATTTTTTGGTTTTTGTGCAGGGCAGATGTATTCTTCTTGGGAAGCGATCAAATAGGAATGGTGTTGATAAGCAATTGTTCGTGCTCATGGTTCTTAGAGAGATTGTCATGCATCAATTCCGAGATTCAAATAGGACAATTTATTTTGCTTCTAACAAACCAGGAGTACTTCATTCTGCCTTGGTTTTCCAGTCTCTCAGATCCCTGCTGCTTCCGGTTACGAAGGATATCTGCGCTCTACTTCCTAGGGGATTTAATATCTTGCGGCACGAACTTCGACTTGAAGATTTCTTCCGCCACTTTAAAGCGCTAGCTCCTATCCCAGTTGTTTTGCTAGGGTTAGATTCCTTTATTCCTCTTTAGTTTCTGTTGTTGGTATAAAAAAAAGTACTTGTTGTAATGATTTTTTTTAATAGTAATTCCGGTCCCAAAACTATAGGACCAATATCAAAACATTTTGATTTTAAAATTATTTTTTATTATTTTTTGGTCCTCAAACTTTTATATTTGTTCCACCATTAATTCAAAATGTGACTTCACCTGGTTTTTTCCGTTATTTCTAACTTGGACAATTGAAATAGATCATTTCTCTCTTATATGTATTATAATAAGTGAGTTGAAAAAAAAAGGAAGAAAACTTTCACTATTTTAAAGAATAATCAACTACAAATTTATCTCCAATATGTTATTAAAAAATGAAAATTTTTCTTTCTTTTTGTCAACTCACTTATTATTATACATATGAGAGAGAAATAGTCCATTTTAGCTGTCTAAATTAGGAATAATGCCAGTAAATAGACAAAATCATATTTTGAGGACTAAAATAGAATAAATATGAAAGTTTGAGGATCAAAACAAAACAAAAAATAACTTTAAAACTAAAATGAAACTAACCTCATAGTTTTTAGACCAAAATAAGATTTTGACCTAACTTATAATTATCCAGTATACTTTGGAATTTGAAGAAGAAATAAGAATGTAATGATTGTCTCCGATTATACATATAGTATGATAAAACCAAGAAAGAAAAAGAATGGATCTTATCTTATTTATGGATGGAACTTTTAGTGCAACTGCGCAAGATCCATGTATGTTTTTTCCTTTTAGTTGTTGTTTGGTTTTTAAAATTCCAAAAGAATTATGACTCTGGAGCAACACGCAAAATAAAATAATACTTTGCCAAACCTTTATGAATATATGAAGGAAGAAAATGAATATGATATAATATGAATTTGGATCTTTTGTAATGTACTGCAAGTATAGTGATAAGGAAAAAAAGAACATTTAAAGAGATAATCATAACAAATATATGATTCATTTAGTCCTGCAGATATCATAATTTAGGACTATTTTTTTTTTTATCCATATACCAAACATATATAATCAGAGTCTTTAATTTTGACCAATTGAAACCGATTTCATTATCCCTAATGTAAAGGAGATTTGGCTCACTCAAATTTTAGGCACTAGAAGACTAGAAGATTTCTTTCCAGCATCAATATACTTTTTTCTAAACCATTTTATTTACACACACACATATATATATATAATCAATACAATTTTAAACATTCTCCCTCTCATAGAATTTTTATTAATTACTGCAATCATAAAAGGAAACATTTTGGCCATAAAATATGTGGGGAGAATAATTGATATATTCTTGACGAAAATAGTATATAATTTGGTATCAATATCATATCAATTTATCAACAGTAACTTGACAGTCAACCCTTTTTTCTTGGGTTTTTTAGTCCAGAGAAAGATGTTTTTTAAAAAATTATTTTAGAGACGAATGAAAATTAAGATTTTCATCATTTATTTTAATCCCTAAAATGACTTTTTTTTTTTCGTAAGTCCTAAAATGACTTTTCATCTTGCATAAATCTCACAATCCTTACTCTAAATAAATAAACTGTTAACAATGACAGTGTCACACACTTATGATCAGTGTCACTCCGTTAACACCGGGGTAGCCTCCAATGTAAAAATTAGACAATATGTTGTTTCATAGACAATAAAAATATTATTTTGTTAGTTAAAAACATAGTTTATTAAATGTACTGTCTTGAATGTTTATTTAAAAGATTTTATCAGTAACTAGTTAGTCACTATATATTTTTTAATTTGGGTGAAATGTATAATTGGTCCCATATTTTTGGATCATGTGAGACTGATAGAAAATTTTTCGCAAAGTTATAAAATTACTTTCTCAATTTGACCAGAAGTGATATAGGACCAAATTTGTAACCTTTTACAAAGATATAGGATCAAAGTGCAACAAAAAGTTATAAAATAAAATTAAAATCCGATCAAAGTGCAACAAAAAGTTATAAAATAAAATTAAAATCCGAACAAAATTTATGAGATAAAAAATGCACTTTAACCAAAAATTTATGATGAATAAATTTATCATATTATCCACTCTATAGACATTGACTTAAAAAAAAAAAAAAAAAAAGTGATAGTGAAATATTATTACATGCAGAATCATCAAGATTTTGCGGGATCTGACACTTGACCCTATCAAGATCAATTCACATCAAACGGTCAACTAATTAGGAGTAATATTAGGGTTATGAGTTTAGAAATTAGATTAAAATTAGAAACCATATCTCACATATATGAATTAATGAAATTGATTTGATTATTCATTAATCACTTCCTCATATAAAAACTAGCCACAATTATGAACGTTCTTCTTCTACAAGGCATCACCACCATTCACCACTATATATATTATTTTCTATGTAATAATAACATAAGAAAAAGGCAACTACATAGTATACAAGTATTTTTTTTTTTCTTTAACACTACAATTCTATGGCATTGTCGTCTACAAGTTCAACATCATCATCATCACCATGTGCTGCATGCAAGTTCTTGAGGAGAAAGTGCAGAGCAGAGTGTGTTTTCGCGCCATATTTTCCTCCTGATCAGCCCTTAAAGTTTGTGAACGTTCACAAGGTGTTTGGGGCAAGCAATGTCACTAAGCTTCTAAAAGATTTGCCATTTCATCAAAGGGAAGACGCCGCCAACTCTCTTGCCTATGAGGCAGACATGCGCCTCCGTTACCCGGTCTACGGGTGTGTTGGAGTCATTTCTCAACTTCATAACCAACTCCGACAAGTCCAATTAGACCTCGCTCTCGCGAAGTCCGAATTGGCCAAGTATCAAACAGAAAGCCAAAGCGTTCAGGCTGAGAGTACAACTATTTCTGCTAATCATGTGCAAAACATGATGATTAATACGATTGGTTCTTTAAATAAGAATAATCGTTATTATCACCATCACCATTATTGTTATGAGGAGATGTTTAAATGGGGGAATTTTAATGGAAGTGACAATTATGAGACCAGTTTCTTGACTATGAACATGATCTCAAAAAGTAAAGGGCAATTGAATAATCAAATTCAACTGTATAATGGCGGCGCTTCGACAGCTGCAACGGGATACAAGCGCCGCCATATCTAGGATTTGTGGATCCATGCATGTCAAATTCATGAGAATATTATGAGAGAGGTAACTAATTTAATTCTTTGATTATATTGAGTTAATTTGTTATTTTAAGATGATTTAGTTTATTATTTTAAGAAAATGAAATTATATTATTATTGTGGCTAGTTATAGTTCAAATTTTATGATGAATGATCCGTCAAAAAGTAATATATATTGAGTAAACTTCAATTCTTATAAATTCAATTTACATATGTTGTAGTCTTTGAAATTCACGAAATGATACGACTTATAAAATTATAAAAAAGGATCAAATGACTGGAATGTTTTAATTTCATAAAATAATTAATACGACTTATGAAATGATAAAAGGATAAACGGTCATAAAATGTATTAGTCTACCCGGCTTGAGTCCCACATCGTTTAGTTAAGGGCTTTTTAACTCTCTCTACATATATTGAGACAACTATCTTATTTTGAGATCATGAGTTAAATATTTCTACAAAAGGTTTAACCTATATAATTTTGAGGATTCATGAGTTGTTAGCTCATGAACTTTATATATACAATATACCAATGCAATTTGCATATAAACATATAGTATGTATAGCTAAAGTTTTTTATGTCTATTCTTTTTTTGTTGGTGGTGGTGTTTATATATTTGCAGGTTTGGAGGAAACAAAATGGGAGAGAGAAAAGATACATACATACATGGCCCTGCTTGCACCCTTATTTTCATTTATATATTATTTTAGTTGAAAGATGCATTATTTTATCACTTAGGTTTTTAAAGTATGGATCGAGTTTGGAGAGAATTATGATGTTGCAGGACTTGAATCTGAATTTGCTGAATTCATTAGTTATTTTCTGAGATTCTTGAATCTCAAATCTCTTTATTTTTTTAGTTTAATCGACTTGGTGTAACATATTGGCTGTCTTGTAAGAAATTTATCATTTTATCTAATCTCATTTATATAATTTGCAAGCGTTTTGTAAAGGAAATTTGTCTCTTTTCATAATTGAATGAAAATTTGTCTTTCGAAATAATTCTGAGCTGCCAAATAATAATTATTTCTTATCATTTTTACAAAATTTTAATAACAGAGATTTACACAATTGCATTTTGAATTTTTTTTTTCCTATTTTAATTTGAATTTTAATATGGTGAGCTTGATTTCTCTCTCTTCCTCTCATTTTCAACTATTTTTGCTTTAAAAAAGATACATAAACGAAAAAAGAAGAAATTTCTAACATATTTTTAAATTAATCATTCTGAATCCAATTTTAATTATGGGGTTAATTGGGAGGATAATTTAGAAGTGGTGTGAAGTGATTTAGGAGTCTAAATTATTGATTGAAAATTAAATCATTTGTAACGAGTTTTTTGTCTTTTGGTAGAAGAAAAGTTTAGGTGAGTTGGGCCCATGCCGTTATGAATTGACTCCTTACCAACTGGATCAACTTTGTTGACTGTAAAGACTTGTTTTTATTTGCCTCAAAAACATTTGTAAAGTTATTCAATTTTTTTAAAACTCGAAAATCAAGATATTTGGAATGGTTTGAAATTTTTATACTTTTTATTAATTTTTTTAATTTTATCATACTTTCAAATTTTAAAGATATATAGATTATCTATTTATCACTGAGAACTTCAAATTTTAACTAATTACACCAATATTCTTAAAGTCGACATCTTACTTAAAGATCGAAAGATATATAAGGGTCTGTTTGGGGGAACCTCCATCCCCATTCAATCCTAATCCAATCTCATCTCATCTTAGGATTNCTTACCTTGGGTTTTTTTTAATAAATAATATAAGAAATAAAAATATTTAGATTTGTTCTCACAAAAAAAATTATTTAGATATATAGGACACTCTTACATGATAAAAGTGTCCCTATATACGTGGACCAATGATCAATTGCCACGTGGCACTTCAAAGTTTTATTTATTTTTTTTTTCATTTTTTCTGTTTGCAATACTTTTACTGCATTGCTGTTTTATTTTTTTCAATTTTATTCTTTGCAACCGTAAAAATTGCTGCCTATTAGTATTTTTTATTTAAACAATTTTTTTATTTATTTAAAAATATTTTAACTTATTATTAATTATAAAAAATATATATTTTATAAAATATAATAATAAAATATTAAAAAATTAATTATTAAATTTACATATCTTTTAACTAATTATACGTTGTTAATCCATTTTTTGTTATTTTATATCTTTTCTCTTGTGGATTTAAATCATCAATATCAAATATAAATAAAATATATGCCAAAATGTAAATTCGGTTCCTTATCTTTTGTTTAGGTCTCAAATTAGTCACGTATCTCCTTTTGTTGTAGATTTGATTTCATATCTTTTGGTTATGTACAGAACTGATCCCTTTTTTATTTTTGTTGCACAATTGGTTCTATTTTTTGCAAAAGGTTCCACCTTTAGTTCCACACGGTGAAACCTTTTACAAAAATATGACACCAAATTATAATAGAAAAAGGCGTGAGACCTATTTTGCATTTGTTATATGAAATTAAATCTGCAACAAAAAAAATTTGTGAAACTAATTTGAAACTTGAAAAAAAAAAGTGACCAAATTTGTACTTGGGCCTAAAATATATGTTTACCTCATATACATGACAAAGGATATAACCTAGAAAGTACAAACACCATATTTTGAGAGAGTGTATTGGTATCGCCGTATCGGACACTCACGAATTTGATATATGTTCATGAATATTAAAATTTAAAAGTATTCTTTTGTAGACTTTTATTTCTTTAATTTCTTATTTACTATTGAAATTGCACAATATATATATACACAAATATAAGGTGTCATGAAATTTCTAGTGTTCCATGTGTTAATATGTTCATATCGTGTCATGTGGTCTGTGTTACTGGTTGTACTTCATAGAATATAACATATTATAGAAAATAAAAACAATATATTTTATAGGGCATGAGGATTTTTCTTCTCATAAATACATACTAAAAAAAGATTAAAAAATAGGGATTAATAATTGGGGAGCTGAAGAACTTAAATAAGTTTACATTCATACGCTTAGTGATAAACAATTAATTTTCAAACTTGAAGATTATGAAATCGGATGACCCAAATATCTTGCTTTCAAGTTAAACTAGCATGTAGTTTGTTGATTGCTTTGTTTGTGCATGCTTCTTTAGAAACATAATGAGGAAATGGAATCAAAAGAAAACACATCAAAATCAAATCCCTCACAGCTTACCTTAAAACAGCTATGCCTTCAGATTAGGACATGAATAGACATGACGCTAAATAATAATATATAACCTTCTTTTTCTTAAATAATAATAATATATAACCTTCACTGCTGCAAATATAAAGAAGGTTAACTTGCTTTTAGACACATATAAGGTAAAACAGTTAATAATGATATATCCCCAAGAAATGATTTGGTGAAAACGAAATTCATAACATCATGCGTTATTTGCTGCTTCTTCTTCTTCTCTTTATTTATTTATTTATTTATTTTTCTTTGTTTCTTTTGCAACTTATACTTTTTTTTTTTTTAATGTCATGGGTTCTCGCCTATCCGTGTAACGGTCTAAACGAAGATTAATTACATTCGGGCAATAGAGACGAAACGGTTGTGTCCTCCCAACAATGTTGATTCTAGAGATCGAACTTGTGTCCTCTCATTTAGGGTGTAGCTCGCCAACCACTACCCCAAACACTTGTAATGATGGAAGCCAATTTTGAAGCTTTTTGCATATTGATTTTTTTTTTTAATATGTGCATAAATAAATACGCTCGCCACCCATCTAGAACTAGTCAACTACCTTCTTTATTTGTTACTATGTCAAATAACTCTCCATTATTTTCATATTTTTTTTTAGGGTAAAATACAGGAAAGATACCTGTGGTTTGGCCTAATCTCACTTTTATGACGTGTGGTTTTAAAAGTTGCACATAAGGTACCTGTGTGTTTCGCCGTTATACAGAAGCAGTACTTGTGTAATTTTCCGTTAAAGAAAGGGTTGTTTTGCTATTTTGGCCAAATTTGGGGGGCAAAAAAGTAATTCTGATGCAAGGAGAAAGAGGCTAGATCCATAGTATTGCCCAAAAACATTTAAATTCTTTCAAAACAGTCCCTAAAACTCAAAAGTTCTAGAAATAGAGATTTTTGAAAAAAATTTATATTGTTGGATTCATTGAAAATAGTAGGTTCCAAATATATATTTTCCTTTCAAAAATATTATATCTATAATTTATTATTTCTTATTCAAAAGTATCTTATAATAAAATTAAAATGAAACAGGGGTAAAATTTTTTTGTCAGGTTGCTCTCAAAATTTAACCACAAGCTCATAAGGACTTCTAGATTAACTACACAATTTACTTTTAAGTCAAATGCTAAGTCTAATGTCTAACATGGTACCTTGGGGTATTACAGAAACCCCCTTCGATCTGCAATTTCAACAACCCTAATTTCATCAAATCAAATTAGAAACCCTAAATCTTTGAAATTGCTTCAAAATCCGCCGAGAAATTTGGAGATGATAATTCGGGTGATTTCTGATTAATGTATATCTATATGTGTGTGTGTGTGTGATTTCTGATTTTATTTGATGAGTGGAATTTGAAATTCGTATGAGAAATGAGGGTTTGTTGAGTTTATGGGAAGAAGATGATGATGAAGATGAAGAGAGTGTTGGGTTTCATCGTTTAATGTTCAAAATATGAAGCTAATATGTAGTTCAAGCTTCAGCAAAACCACAGGTACCTAATGTGCAACATTTGAAACCACAAGTACTACTTTTTCCGTCAAAAATTTAACGGAAAATTACACAAGTACTGCTTCTGTTTAACGGCGAAACACACAGGTACCTAATGTGCAACTTTTGAAACCACACGTCATAAAAGTGAGATTAGGCCAAACCACATGTACCTTTCCTGTATTTTACCCTTTTATGGGACTCCATTATTTTCATATTTGGCATTTTTTAATTATTGATACCTATACCTTATTACAAAAGACAATTTCATTTTACCTCACAAGGGTTTAATTTATTGATGTGAGGATTTATTTAGTAGGTAATATATAATTTTTTTTTTTTGTAAATTTTTAAAGATATGGAGACTAACCCTAATGAGATACTAGTATTTATTTCCACTCAAATTTATATTTATAAAAAAAAAAAAAAGAAGAGACGATCTCATTTTATTCAGAATTTAATTAAAATTAAAACTTGATGATTCTTACTATAGATGTGTTATGAAAATATCAAATTCAAGATCCTTTTTATATACTTGATCTATATGTTTGCACATTTATTTCATGATTTATATTCCTGATACCTTGATTGATGGTGAGTTTCTATTAATAGAAATGCAATAAATTCAAATGAATCAAAACATTAGTGCAACCAATAAAAGTTGGTTAAGGAATTTGTTCATAATTTATAGGGTAAATTACACTTTGGTACCCTGTGGTTTGACCCTATTTCACTTTGGTACCCTGTGGTTTGAAACTTGACACTTTAGTACCCTGTGGTATTCTCCATTAACACTTTGGTACCCTTTGGAGCTATTTTGTAATTTTAACCATAACAAATTTTGCAAAAATTACATATTGACCCCAAAAAATTCTCAAAAAATTACAAATAGGTCCCTGGATACATATTATATAGGGACTAAAATGAAAAATTTAAAATTTTTTTGGGGTCAATATGTAATTTTTGTAAAATTTATTATGGTTAAAATTACAATATAGCTCCAAAGGGTACCAAAGTGTTAATGGAGAATACCACAGGGTACCAAAGTGTCAAGTTTCAAACCACAGGGTACCAAAGTGAAATAGGGTCAAACCACAGGATACTAAAGTGTAATTTACCTTAATTTATAAAAGTTTTATTTTCACTCATGATGTAAAAACTAAAAACCTTGTTAGCCAAATGAAGAAATATATTTGGTCTTCTCATCAAATTTAAAGATGAAAAAAATATAATTTCAGTACAAATTTATTGGATAAAAAAACTAATTTAATGATAAGAAATAAAAAATTTAAACAATTTAAAAGATTAAATCATTGATAATTATAATATCTTAAAGAATAAATAATGTTTTTAATCAATATATAAAGAGGAAACCTACTATTTGGTCCCTACATTTTTGAAATAGACTACTTGGTCCCTCATTTATCATAATTGTCAACTATTTAGTCCCTCATTTATCATAATTGACAACTATTTAGTCCCTCATTTATATCATAATCGTCAACTATCAAACGTTAAATACTAACATGACACCGTTAAACGCTACTTTATCATCCTAATTACCTAAATTAACCGAACCGAACCAACAAACACAATAAAACCGGCCTAAAATCGAGTCAGACCCAAATATTTGTATTACACGTAAAGTTTCCATAAGATATAAATTATTGAATTATTTCCAAATCTCAAGCCCTAGGTGGTTTCAAATAGTTAAATATGTGACATTTTACATGTGCACTTAATGGCCAAGTAATCAATGTTGGTAATGAAAATAGGTTACAGAAACTGACGAGTTGATATTTTTAATTTTTAAGGGACTAAATAGTAAATTTCCTCATATATATATATATACACTAGAGGCTTTCTGTGCCCTAACGGGCACGGAAATATGTATGTAACGTTTGATTTGAAATTTGTAGTTATTCAGTGGCTAAATAGTATATTTATATTATTCAAGGACTAAATCGTTAGAAGTGTTAAAATTAAAAGACCAAATAATAAGTTTTCACTTTCTTAAATCCCATATACTATTTACTCTCTTCCATTATCTAAACAGTCAACCAATTATCAGATTCCACATGTTTATTTCTTATTTTTTTAATTTAATTATTTTTGACCAACCAAAAGCATCCTCACACATATAATATAGATATAGATATAGATATAGATATAGAAATATAAAAAGCTGAAAGTTAGAATTATAAAAACAAAAGAAAAACTAATTACGAGAATGTGGGACCCACACCCCGGAAAAGCGAGCAAATGAGTGGATGATTGGGCCGAGGTATCTAGGAACCGAGAGATCCACGTGGCAAACCAATGGCTACAATCCTAGCTGATTCTACATACTCTCTATACGTTTCCTTTTTTTTGTTTTTTGTTTTTTTCATTTATCTTTTTGTTTTTTGTTTTTTATTTTTCAGTTTTCTTGTTAAATTTCAAGTCTTTTTAGTTCCTTAAAAGGCTAAAATTGTTGAATTGGGTACGACTCGTTCACCTTCTTTCAGCTCGTCGTTGTGCGGCGTTCTTCTTTTCTTCGTCTCTCTCACCGAGTAAGTTTATGAAGTTCTCAACTTTTTCCATCATCTTCGAAAGTTCTCAATTGGGTTCTTGTATTTTTTTTTTTTGCCCCTTTTATAGTATTCTCGAATAATTTCAGGTCTGGGTTTTGCTCTCTGATTACACGTTGATTTTAGCTGTTTTCCTTGCCTTGCTATGATAATTTTATCATCAAGTTGATTTGATGTTCACAAGTTTCTGTTTTCATCTGTTTTTTTCTTAATCAATTCTCGAAGGTTTTCGTATGGTTTGGAGTTATATATATATATATATATATATATATATATATATATGGGATGGTTTCGTTGTTGGTAGGCGAGAACTGAGATTAGCAAGTTGGGGTTTTGAATTTCGCTTTATTAAGTAATGTTTTCTACTTTTCTTTTTTTAATTATTGTATTGTTTTCTGTTTCTGGGTTTTAAAAACTATATTTCTTGAATCCCAAACTTGTTATAGGCTGGAATGTATGTACCTGATCAATGAACGTACTTTTGTTCCTATGCAAATAGATGACTATCATCAATTAAACCTCTTTGTTGAATGTTTTATTATTTTGGGTTTTTTTTGCAGATAATAAGGTGAAAACACCTTCAAGTTCAAATAATTCCAGCAAGGGTATTATGGTCACTATGGAAATAAAAGGCATAACTTGGGTTGGGGATATATACCAGAAGTTTGAAAACATGTGCCTTGAGGCAGAAGAAGTGATATATGAGGTATGCCTTTCTTGTCCTTTTGACTTTACCGGTTTCGCCTATCGTCTACCGCTTTAAGTTTTCAACGATGTAATTCAACTGGACTTTTGAATTCTTGTTATACAAGTCTTTCTAGGTACTTCAAATGATCAAATATGCGTTCAAGCTATAACTTGTCCCTTTGGTGATCGCATTATTTGTCTAGTTATGCTTATCGATGGCAACTTCTTTCGGAAGCTGTACTTATTATAATATATTTGAACTTTGCAGCAGTGGACTGTGAAATGTTTTTTTCGAAGCTGATAGTTGTGTTTACCGGCATTTACGGTGCCAAACCTATTATAATCCTTTTTTCCCCTTTCCTTTTTGGACAGGACACGGTAAAATACTTAGAGAATCAGGTGCAGAATGTTGGGGAAAGTGTTAAAAGATTCTATGCTGATATCTTGCAAGATTTGCTTCCTCCATCCTCGTGCGATTTGGATGAAAAGGAATTGCCTATAGATGAAGACACTGATGTTGAGTATAAGAAGTCAATTCTCGGTCCCAAGCAAAGACCTTCAAAGGCTGATATCAAGCAAACAAACAAGGTTTTAAGGATTAATCCTGATGTTGATAATGGTGTCACCTGTGCCACATCTTATGATAAATCTTGTGGCACCAATGTTTTATTGACTTCGGCTTCTGGGAAGTCTGTCAAAGTGAACAAATTTGATTCGCACGTGAGACAACGTGTTAGGAGTACGAAGGCAAGATCCAACCTTGCTCCAACCAAGACATCCGTTGGAGTCAGTTCAACAGAAACAGAAACAGAAACAGGCAGGACAGAAGTTTCAAATGAAAAGCATGACACGCCTCATCAAGTAGATACCATTTCAAATGTATCTTTGGCTGAAGTAGCGACGTCAGACTTGGTAGCAGACTGTTGTGATGAAAAAGAAATTGAAAGCGGAAGTGAAAATGAAAGTGCTGAACAGATCCCGGATCTTCCAATTTCTGATGATTCAGCCGATGCAGAGATGAAGATGAGCCCTTCTTCCTCTGATGTCCTATCTGGTGAACTGAATGGTGAGTTTTTAGGTGTCTCTCGGGTGTTGCTTCATATGTTTCCTCATTGTTGCTGGTTGCTTGATATTGGCTTCTGATGGGAGCTGCAATAACTTAATCTATTGTTTCTCTGTTAGGATTTTCAACAGAAATACAGTCCGATGATTATTCTCATAGCACGGTCATTCTATCTCATCCAGGTACTAATGCTCTCGTTTAAGTGTACTCATTTAGTTTAGTACAGGGACTTTTATTGAATTTGAGGATATACTGACTGTTGGTTGCTATGGTCTCTCTTTTTATATGGTGCATGAAAAAGAGAAAACCTAGTTTTAGTCCTTAAGTTTGTCTCAAAATTATGATTTAGTTCCTAAATACTGGAAATAAACTTTTTGGGCCCCTAATTTTTTAACAAACATAAACTATTTAGTCCCCAAGGACACTATTTCAGGAATAAGTCGCTGATGTTTGTTAAAAAAAAAATAAAGGGACCAAAAAGTGTATTTCCAATATTTATGGACTAAATCACAGTTTTAGAACAAATTCATAGACTAAAAAATAGGCTTACTCGCATGAAAGATAATAATTATGGAATGCTCATTTGACATATTTGAGAAGCCAGCAGTAATTCTGTAGAAATTTTAATTCCCTTCTCTGAAAGCAATTTTCTATTTTTAAAAACCAAAAAAATTGAAAAACATGTATGATAAATCTTTTTCTTAGTTGGTTTTAAAATTTAAAAAATAGAGAACTACTGGAAGATGTTTTGAATCCCAAATCAATTTTAAAAAGTTTTTCGAGCTGAAAATCAAATAGGCCCCTAGATTTGTCATGCTATTTTATCAATTTATTTATGTTCTTTAGACTCTTCTGAATGGAAGCCAAATTTCTTATAAGGTTTGCTCTGCCCCTCATTGTTGTTGTATCTAATATAAAAGGTGGAAATCTATATATACGTTTGCATAGACACTTTTCTTAAGAGAGCCATATATACATTTTTGTATTTATGTGTCGAAAGCCATCTTGAGGGTGGCTTTAGTGTTAAAATTCATAGTAGTGTGTTCCACTTCTGCATTACATTCCAAAATTAGGAAGAAGTGAATATTACAACTTTCTTGACCTGGATAGATTAGGTGGGAGAAATTCTCTGGTGAACACATCTATCAGAACAAAACTACTTTAAACACATCAAATAAAAGCATCCTACTCATTTAAAATTTCTGATCGATAAATGTCAGCAATAACGTTTAGCACTTCTGGATAAAGAGAAGTTTCACTCGCTGCTCCCGATGTCCTTTTAATAACTTTATTTCTTCCTTCTCAGATCTCTCTCTCTCTCTCTTAAGTCTTAACACACACTTAGAACTTTTGAGTCCCAAGTAAGCCCCTTATTTCCCTCCACTTTGGTTTTCACTCAAGTTAAACAGACCAAAACCACCTCCTTGTCCAGCTACTAAATGTTCTTCCTCGAGGCCATTAACTTGTTATGCAATGAAAGAAATGGAAAATATACAGAGGAAAATGTTAGTCTATGTGAACTTGTTTATAAAGTTCCCCAATAAACGTATGAGATGTGGCAAAAATTATATACATGACCAATCATGATAAAGAGAGAAAACTAAAGGCACCTTTTTGCATGATCAATCATAGGAGAGAGTATAAATCAAGTTTGTAATTGGAGGAACCTTATAGCAAAGAGTCTTGACTAGTTTCTTCTTGTGCTTCATTTTCCTAGGCATGTCAAAGGTAGTTTCCTGTTTGCATCTCAATAACTTTAAGAGGTAAGGATCATGCCTTTCAAAGTGGGAGAATTTAGTTTTTGATGAATTTATCACCTTCCTCTACATTATGCCTGGATCAATCTAAGACATTAGACAAAACCATGGTTAAATTTACCTTAGATCTCTTGTATAGTTGGTGCTTTCCCCTCTTGTGTGTGTTTCTTCTAGCCTGTTAGTAATCACCGAAGAGATTTATGCTTCATGTGAGCTTGTCCCAGAACTCTTTGGTTTTGATAATCCAATCATATTTACCCTAATCCTGCCAAGTGATGGAATTCGTTCATCTGTTCTAAACAAAAATCATAATTTTCCTAATTCTGTCAGCCAGTCATACTATTCAATACTCTCTTAGATATCCCTAGTAAAATCTCTGCCACTCATCTTCACTTAATTTATTCCATTCTATGCCCCTTATCTTAAAGGCAGAGGTAAGATGAAGATTCAGTGCAGTGACATTGGTGTTTATAGCATAGTCCTGTTAAGAGATCACCAACTTTCTTCATGGATTTTGTGGAAAACTAGTAACATATCCATGACTTGGAAATGCTTTTATCTCATAATTGAAACAGTTGAGAGAGTGAAACCGGAATTCTGAATTCAATTGGGTTTTTCTATATATCTCTAGCCTGCTGGTGTATATCCAGGTGCAGTAACTCTGGAACCTGACTAATGTCCAAAGCTGAATTCCTACCATCTCTAAAATAGGCTAAAATGCACAACCACTCCTGAACTTTAGTCATTGTGCAAAAAAAAACCCCTGAACTTTGAAAGGTGATTAACATGTTGGAGGGTTTTTTGTACTAGAGGGTTTTTATGCAATTTAGCCTTTAAAAAATATTATGTTCATTAACATGTTTAAGCAAAAACTTCCTTTAACCCTACCAAAAAAAAACTTCCTTTGATGCTCCCCCTCTTTCTTTTACATAATGCTCATGAATATTGAAGAAGACATTAGACATTACAAAGTTATCTGGTTGCTATTTTTCTTGTGTCTTGGTATCCAATACTAAAATCATCTTAAAAAATTCCAGATAGGTGGAACTTCAATGTTGACACTGTTGCAGAAGAAGAATGCAATGAAACCGCACAAAACGATGGGCTGAAGCTTGAGCAATCCTGTGTGATGGTGAGCAGTGATGAACTTAGATTAGTTCATAATTCTGATGTTGATTTAAGGACTAACAAGGTACTTCTTCTGTCTCTCCCTCTATACTTCGCAAATGTATGAGTAAACATGTAAATTAGTCCTGAAAGATACACCGTACATGAGTCAACAACTTAATTGCGAAAGTCCAGTTATAAACTCTTTAGTCTTTGAAACTCATGAAATCAATGCATTAAAGTTCTTTTGTCTGTGCAATTAAATGAATTAATGTTTTAAAAACCGGACCGGTGAGTGAAATGAAAAGACCTTTGGATCACGAGTTGATTGGTTCAACTGATCAAACCGGCAAACGTTATAAATAGATAAATAAAAAAAATATAATTATTTTGAATACAAATAATCTATAATTAATAAAATATAACCATAAAATTTATATAACAATAAATATAGTTGTAAATCTATAATTTCGTTGTTCTGTACAAACAAATTATACAAAAGTCACAACATGAACAATTATAATTAGGTTAAGAAAAGTGAAAAAAAAAAAGAAGAGTTTTTTGTTTTGATAGATTTGCAACTAAATATATTGGTATTTTTTTGCATTTGGCAAGGTTTTTTTTTTAAGTAAAAAAATACTGCAACCTGACTAGGTTCCTAAAAATCGCTCTGAGTCGACCCAATTTGAAGCATTTTTTGACGGTTCAATTGTCCAAAACGAGCCGCCTTCACTCTCGGACCTTGGTCGAACCGGTTCGACCGTTCGGTCCGGTTTTTGAAACATTGCCTGCAAATTAGTCCTTAAGAATGGGGTTAAGGAATTAAGTTGTATTGCTTCCACAATTTTCAAGGACTAAAATGTGTACATTAGACTTTTAGGGATTGAGTCGTCAACTCCTGTATTTTTCAGGGACCAAATTGTATATTTACTCTATTGGTATTTATCCTTGACTGACTGATTACATGTTTTGCTTCTTGAAGAAAAAGATGAGGCAAGTCTTTGCCTTTGGTAAGAAATCCAGCAGAAAGCAAGAGTATGAGCAGCTTGCAGTATTGCATAGGAAGAGTGAAAATTCAATTTCACCTTCTTCATCTTCTTTGGGAGGCCACAAGAAACTATTGCTTCCTAGTGTCTCTGAATCTGAGTGGGAGGTTCTTTGAGTTTCAGAATGAGACTCAAGTTATTATGGTTTATGCACATATATTTCCTTTAGTACAAAAGACTTTTTATTACATCACAGTCCTTAGTCCTGATGGAGCTGTGAGGAATCAATTTCCTATCATTTTTATATATCTTTTTCTGCCCTTAATTTCTAGGTCTTTGCTACCCTAAACTGCTCTTCCCTGCCCTACTGCACATACTGCCCTTAACAAAAGGGAAGCTTTTGGCCATTTTTATGAGAACCTCCTCCAAATAGGAGTTTCATCTATGTTTTATTATATATAAGTTGAATAAAACAGAACTTGCATATATGTTACTTGCATTTTTCTTTAAGCTCTTCCCATTTGCTTGAGTCACTAGTCCACATGAGAGTGGAAAACATATTTAATTTGCGCGTTTTATTTTGTTTTTAAGAAATATGTTTGCATTTACTTTACTATTGCTTTAAGAGATGATCAAAATACTTATAAATTTTACCTTTTGAGTTTGATCGAACAAACTTGGATTCTCTACATTGTAAGTGGTGGTATATTCTCTAAAATATAAAGAAAGATAGGAAGAGATAGAGAGAGAAGTATAGGTTTTATACATTTATTATTTTATAAAACTTACACTTTCTCTCTCTACCCGACCTATCACTCTTTAAAATGTACAAAATGTACTATCATCGGTTTGGGTTTAAGGATTTATCCAAGAAAGTTTATAAGATTAGGTTTAAGGTTGGATAAATGGTATCAAAGATAAATAGGGATGATCAAAATATTCGGATTGAATGGAGATCTTAAAATTTTATCCTACGAGTTTAGGACTCAACCTCGACTCAAACTCAACGAGTCTTTTGAGTCCGGATGAGTCCGTGTATGGTGGTATCTTATTTGTACTTTGCTCATCATGATCATCTCTAAACATGGATCCAACTTATAATATTCAATATTTATATATATTTGGGTGCCTAAGATACGAGTTGGTCTAGTCTTGTTTGGGCTAGATTTTTGAATCTAGTCGAGTTTAAATTGGCTGGACCCAACTCTTGAGTTTTGTAATTTTGGATCTGGTTGGATATTTTTGTTATTTGTAATACGAGTTTAAATTGGCCCACGAATGTCATAAGGGCTAGATATATTTCTCCTTCATTTGTTACAGGAAAAAAAAAAAAAAGAGAGAGAAAGGGCTAGCTATATTAATAATTTGATATTATGGAACAAAATGAAAGTTTTTTTTAACTCTCTACACTCTAGAAAAAAGATGAAAACAAATCAAAAGAAAAACTTAATATAACGAGTAGTATATTGATTATTTGACTCGTTTCATTATCTTTTTAAGCCCAACCCATTGAGTTGGGTTCAAATTTCTTACTCTGCTCAATCAAACCCAACCTCCGCACGTCAAAGGTTTTTTTATATATATGTATATATTTTTGTATGTTTTTGTATTTTGTATTGTTAGTTATCTATAAATAGGGTAAATTACATTTTCGTACCCTATGGTTTGGTTATATTTCACTTTGGTACCCTGTAGTTTAAAAAGTGACACTTTCGTACCCTGTGGTATTCTCTGTTAACACTTTGGTACCCTTTTAGAGTTATTTTGTAATTTTAACCATAACAAATTTTACAAAAATTATATATTGACCCCTAATATTTTTAGAAAACTACAAACAGGTTCTTGGATACATATTATCTAGGGTCTAAAATGAAAACTATAAAAAATTTTGGGGTCCAAAACATAATTTTTGAAAAATATAGGATAGAAGATACAATTACAAAACAGCTCTAAACTTTTTTAGTTTTTATTTTAGTCCCTAGATAATATGTTTCTATGGACCTATTTGTAATTTTCTGAAAATATTAGGGATTAATATATAATTTTTGTAAAACTTGTTATGGTTAAAATTACAAAATAACTTCAAAAGGGTACCAAAGTGTTAACAGAGAATACCACTGGGTACCAAAGTGTCACTTTTTAAATCACATGGTACCAAAGTGAAATATAACTAAACCACAGGGTACCAAAGTATAAATTACCCTTATAAATAAAATATTTTGATTTTAACATTTACATGATTACATATATGTATTACATTTATATATGTTATTGAGTGTATTTTAATTAATTTATATTTTTATACAAAATTTATATTTTTTTTAAACTTTTGTTACGTGTAGACCTTTTTATTCATTGTTTATAAATTTATAATAATATTCTTTTGTTATGAAAATTAAGAATATTTTAAAAAATAAAAAATAAAAACTCAACCCGCGGGTTCAACCCAACCCAATTCGCAACTCCACGGGTTGGGTTGGTTCGGGTTGAATTTTAAAAATTAGAAAACCCAACAAAACCAAACCCGTTGGTTGATGTGTTGGTCGGGTTGAAATTTTCTCTAAACCCAACCCAAGTCAACTCGTGCTCACCTCTATTTTTAAACTTAACAATTTATAAATAAAACTTTTTAGACAAAAGTACCCTTGGTACCATAAAGTATGTTCCTACATGGCTGTTATTTTATTTAATAATTAGTTAATTAATTAATTAATAAATGATACCGAAGAGGCAAAAGGCCTTGAGGAAGCTTAGTGGCATCCGCAACATCCTTATTTGGACAAGGTTAGGAGTGTTGTGAAGGAAGGGAGGCTCCTCCTCCCTCATTCTCTTGGGAATAGTCATAGGGAGTGGCTTGGTAGGATTGAAGTAAAGGCCTCTTCGTGTTTAGTCACGATCATTCCAAGTAAGTGAGGTAAGGGCTTAGTCTTTAGTAAGTGGAGCAGTATTCTATTGAGCTCAGATCTCTTCCCTATTTGCCAGATATTTACGTTACCATCATTAACTTCCTTCATCAACATTGAGATTTACGTTTCATCGTCTTTAACCTACTCAAAATTGACCATTATGCCTATTAATGATTTTACCATAAATAGTCATCATGACCATATCTAACACTCCTTGTAAATGACCATCATGACTAACAATAATGACCCACCAGAGTCTTCCTTATAAATACCTCCTCATTTCTCTAGTGATGGACACACACTTACAGCCAGAAAGTACGCCTAGAGAATTCCAATTTATCCTCTGAGCTCCCTGGAATATAGTTCAATTTACTTAATTCTTAAGTTCTCTTGTCTTGCCAAGTCCTTACTTGGAGTGTTTTGCTTCCCCTTGTCAAGAACTCTCCAAGTGACTATTTCCGTTATTTGCGTTATTTTATTATTGACAATTTGATCGTGTTTCTGTATTGTTTTCTTGTTTCTCTAGTTTTGCTCTGGACCTTCAAGCTCGAACATAACCGTTCTCGGAACAAAGTATATAGTCCATTTCAGTTATGGTCTGATTAAAATTTTTTTGGATCAATTGTATCTCTGATATTTTCTTTTTTGACATTGAAGATGCAATTGATCCAAAAAAAATTTAAAGATACAATTGAAATTGACTCAATATTTTAAAGATACCAAAAATATTTGTCAATCTTCTATGGTTTATGCATTACTTATTGCCAATACCCACAAATATGTACATTGTTATATATGACGTGATTGTGTATTTTAAAATATAATAAATAGTAACTATAATTGTAAATTTTGTTATTTTAAAATGTTACAAAAAAGCTTAGATACAATTTAATACATACAAAATTCACAATCACGTCGAATTTTTCTTTAAGAAGAATAGCATATGGCTGCTAAAGCTGAAAGCACTAATAACTTTTATTTACCTTTTCTTATTAGTAAAGAATAAGTTTTATAATCGATCAATTTATGCCACTTTTGGAACAATTATAACTTGAGATTCACTTGACCACCTAATCAACCATTAATTGAACGTGGTCTAAAAGTTAATGCTTTTCTGTAAAATATATATATATATATATATATATATATATATTGCGTAATGAGATATACTCATATTTTCGGCCAAAAAAAAGATATACTCATATAAGGTCTTGAAAATTGGGAGCCTAAAAATGATTATTGGAGACTCATGAAATGATTTTCCTTTTTTAAAAAAAGTATTGTGTTCTTTTTAGAAAATAAAATTTTAATAAATAAACATACCAAACTAACCATGAAAAAAATATAAAAATATAAACACAATATTATTATTTTAAAAAGTTAGGTTCATCAGTGGAGCCAAGTTGCCAAATAAATAATGAGAGCCATTATTGACTAATGAAATTTTAAAGGGAAAGGACAATGAGATATATACAAAAAATAACATGGTGAGAAAAGCTAAGTATCAATGGATTTACTCAATTGGAAAGCAACTTGCATTTCAAGTCCATAAGAAACTTAATGGGCCAGGCTCTTATTGCTTGTCATGGCCCACATAGCCCAACTTGAAAAAGCATTATCTTCAAAACCAAGATTCCACTTTTGTCCACCTTAAACCATAATAGATGTGATTATGTGAACAACACACATGTTTGCACTCTAAGATACTAATTTATTTAGCTCATCATCATCATAATCAAATTGTTGTGGATAATTACTCACAAAAAGTTAGTCCAAGTGATAAGCGATTTGATATCGCTTAAATAAGGTTTGGGTTTGAAACTTTATGAACGTAGTTACTTTTGTTGGGAGACTCTCTTACCATAATCAAGTTTGTAATGCATGTCAAATTTGGATTAGTTGTGGCAAAGCTCTAGGGTGGACAACAAAAAAATATTATTGTGGATGACTATAGGGGGTGAGTAGAGTATCATATTTATTTTTTAATTTTTAGATTAGAAAAAGTTTAAAATTAGTAATTTCTTTTGACTTATCAAACAAATTTATATCTATAACAATGAGCAAGTTACTTTTTTTTACTAAATACTCCTTAATTACCGTTTGTTTTAAGTCTTGCGGAGAGGACTACTCTTTTATAGCATAATGAATCCATATTCAAATCTCAATTGAGAATTGTGCTCAAACTTAATGCTCAATAATATATTTTACAAGATTGTTTCATAAGATATTTGTGAGAGACTAAAAAAAATACACCTTAATTCGTTTATATAATTATATTAGGCTTACGTGCACTTTTGGTCCCAAAACTATGACAAAGGTTTCATTTTGGTCCCATAACATTTTTGGTTGCAATTTTGGTCCCATAACTATGACAAAGGTTCCATTTTGGTCCCATAACTTTTTTTGTTGCAATTTTGGTCCCATAACTATGACAAAGGTTTCATTTTAATTTGGTCCCATAACTTTTTTTGTTGCAATTTTGGTCTCATAACTTCTCAAAAGGTTCCACCGTTAGTCCCTTAGTGAATTCCATCCATATTTAGCCGTTAAGTATGACGTGACATAGTGACTAGGATCATGATGTGGCAAAATAAGATGAAATGGACTGAAATAGGATCTATATGCAACATATTAAAACTTATCTATACCCAACCACAATATATACAAAGAGTGGTACTTCCTCTTCCTCGTTCCGCTTCCCGATTCGCCGTCGCCGCCGCTTTGGTCGTTCAACTCTGGCTGAGGATCTCATCGACTTCGTCGGCGCCTTCTGCTTGAAGTCTCTTCTTCCCCACCAGATTGGTCCCTGTCAGTACCACTCTTTGTATATTTTGTGGTTGGGTATAGATAAGTTTTAATATGTTGCATATAGATCCTATTTCAATCCACTTCATCTTATTTTGTCATATCATGATCCTAGTTACTATGTCACATCATACTTAACGGCTAAATATGGATGGAATTCACCAAGGGACTAACGGTGGAACCTTTTGAGAAGTTATGGGACCAAAATTGCAACAAAAAAAGTTATGGGACCAAAATGAAACCTTTATCATAGTTATGGGACCAAAAGTGCACTTAAGCCATTATATTATTAACTTAATTTTTGCATGTTTGATATATGAAAATGTATACAAATATCACTACTTTATTTATACATGTATATAAAGAGGGAATTGTGGGAAGTGGGAACTATCATAAGCTTGCAAATCTACATCTGTAACTTTAATTTTGTAGTTTTTAATGCTAGTAGTTAGCCTCTCTTTTCTCTTAGGAAAGTTAAGTATTTTTTAAGAACAAAGCAATAAATATGCATGCAAGTGGGGTGTGCCTACTGTTCATATCCAAACCCATATCCAAATATCTATACCTAATTTTTTCAATAGGCATATTAGAACTTAATAAATAAATTGGATAAGTATTTTTTTTATATCATGTTATTTAACTTTGGGTTTTGAGTTCATTACTCGTCAGGCTCCTAAAATTATATATTATTAAAATATAAAAAATAGTAAAAAGTTACTAAAAATTAAATAGATTGTCACTAATTCTTAATCATTTTATTTTACAAAATATAATAACAATAATGTATTATTTAAAATAATCTTATAATTTATTTTGTAAGTTAAAATTTAAAAATAATATTAGTATCCGCTTCAAAAAATGCAAATTCCACTAATATAAGATATGAGGATTCCCAATAATCCCTACAAATTAATCACTCTAAAAAGTTGCTTTGGATGGTTTGCTTGAAGGAATATTACAACGCATAACGGAAAAAGGCCCTACAAGTTATTGTAAAGATGCTCTCGATCACGTTTTCTAGTTTAAGTATTACTTGGATTATTGGTGTACAAGAAAGAAAAAGTGGATTAGAAGAATTAAATTCTTGTACTTAATGTTATTGAGAATATATTCTTAAGATTTGGATATCTTAATTTATTTTCTTGTATTTATTAAGCTAATTTTGATGTGTCTTCATTTATGAGATGTGGTACTTTAGTTTGTTTAATACTACGAAATAGATCATCATAAGCATTCCAAATGCTTACACATAATTAGACAAGATAGTTTAAATATGGAATTGACCTATTTGCTTCAACTACACTTGGGGTTGGAGACACTCCTTTTTTAATAAATTATTCAATTTTGTTAAGAGTCTAAATAGGAACTGGTTGTTTGTTTTAGTCAAATTTCTATTTTACTTTTTAGGGAAAATTTGTGAGTGTTAGTTTATTTATAATTTCATATGTATTTTTCTTATTTTGTAATACAAATTAAAAGGGTTAGGAACTTAATTGTGTTATAAATCAGAGGATGTAACCTGTAAATTAAAGGGGGAAATTAGGTAAATTAATTTTCTTATATATTTTTCATAAGGTTTCATCAATCAAAAAGTTTATTTCAATTTTTCATCTTTAAGGATTTTCTATACAAAATTAATGTGACACTTTTTTTTTCTGAAGTATATTGTGATTGATTACACAAAAACCTTTTATCATGTATTCTTATTTTATTGATGAACCTTACTGTCCTTACAGTAGTAAAAATATATATTAAAAAAATATGGTTAAGTGTAGCCCTAAACTAAAATGTGTTAATATGAATGGAAAAAGAAAAAGAAAAAATTAAACTAGTCTAACCTTAGAGTTGTGTGTGGGTGTATGTTATAAATTATGGTAGACTTCAAATCTTTAAGATAATTAATTAAGAATCAAGGGAGACAATGAGAGTTAATGAAAATATAGAAAATTTGTTATACTAATGTTATAAGTTATAAATTCTTATCAAGTAGATGATTATATTTAGTGATATACATGAGTCCAGCCGCCCAATAATACAAAAACAACTGATTTGTTCATCGCCCTCAAGCAATCAAAGTTAAAAGATATATTGCATATAATGCACTGATCTCCACATTGATTTTAAGAAAACAAATTCCTTAAATTACGATATATTTTCCATCACCATGAATAACTGTTAGTGACACAAACATCACTAGCCCACTATGCGAGTCACATATTGCATTTATTGCTTACACTCACCTTCTCTAAAGTCACTGGAAAATCGTTCATATAATCAGAACATATATCAACCATCAAATCTTGACACTGCAAGATGTGCTCTCAAGGCACGCGCTAGACCACCCTCGCCACACACCTGACACTATCACACACATATACCTTATACCAACTATATCAAACTACTTTTTTCCCAATATAAATACCAAAACTCAGCTCAAACCCCAAAAGGTAATGCATATTCTCTCATTCACATATACTTTTTCACTTTGAACACTTATGACTTAAATATCGAAAAAGATTCACAAGGAGTCATCTGTGTGCGTCTTTTTTGTAGAAATCCTCTTATATACATTCAAGTCATTCCCAAGCTCACATTAAGGAAATTCAATATAAGATTCTCCTATAGTCAACTTTTGCACTTTCATTTAATTTTAGAATTTTCATTGTCTTTATACCCGGCATCCAAATTATCATCCTACTTAACATTTAACAAAAAATGAGACTATACTAGACTGAGAGAATATGTACATCACGTCTCATGAGTGTGACTTCATACACAAAGTGCGTTTGGTACACTGTCATTTCATACCCACCATTTTATATACTATAGTATCTTAGATATTTGGCGTTTGATAACGCTATGATATCATCATACGTCGACATCCAAGATAGTACTATGTCATTAGATAACGGCTAAGAAGTATGGACACTTCATTTCGAAGACGTGTCACTATGTCAGACACGTGTCCGTGTCCGACACCCGTACGACACCCACACGACACATATTCATAAGTTTCAGAATATAAAATTAATTTTTATGACTTTAATATGACAAACAATAGAAAATAATTACACATATAACATATATTATGAATACATATTGTTTTTCTTAAAATTTTCATCAAAATTTATGAATTTTTCATTATTTATATATATAAATATATGTCGTGTCGTGTCGTGTAATCTTAAAATTTTGGCGTGTCAGTGTATCCGTGTCCGTGTCGTGTCCCGTGTCTGTGTCAGTGTCCATGCTTCTTAAGATGACGGTAAAAGAGTGTGATATGATAACAACACAAAAACTATATCATTTTAGATCACAGGGTTTGCAAGAGCATTTTTTAATTAAAGTTTCAATTTTACCCTTTTTTGTTGATTTATTTATTTTTATATAAAACTTACTATTTGGTCCCTAAATTTATACCGAGTCAATTTATCAGTCCATGAATAATCAAAATATATTAAAATTACTCTTTATTATATTATTATAATTTACTTATTTATCATTATTATAAACAATATTTTTTAGTATAGAAATATAAATGTATTTTTTTGTAAAATTATTTATATATTTATTTTGAAAATAATCAAATATCAATATATGTTTTAAAGATGTTAAGGAAGGTAAACATGAAGAAGATTGATGTTATTCAATAGAGAATACCAAACATGTGCATCTTATAAGTATCTTGTACTATAGTATCACATACCACGATATCTGAAATCATATACCAAACATTGATATTATAAATACTGAGTATCTTGTACTATAGTATCGACATCTAAAATCATAGCGTACCAAACGCATTCACAATCTAATCAAAACTCTTATGGCCCACACTTTGGAGATTATATATATAATTAAGAACTTTTGGATTTGCTTTACTCTAGAATTTGTTCATTTTGAAAAAAAAAATCTTTTTGAAATAAATATTTTAGTTATTAAGCTAGAAAAAATTAGTGTATAAAAGGATAAATAAAAAGAAAAAGTATTCGTAAAAAATAATAATGATATATAAATATATAATTATTTAAAAATGTTTTTCTAATTTTTTGTACGAAGTTACCATTTTTAATTTTATCTTTGAAATTAAAAGTGTTCATGTTACAAAAGCATTTTATATTCTTAGCCATACCATACACGTTCATTTTCTTAAATAAATGCTTCAGATAAAATAATAAATAACTTTCTTTTTCTTCTTCTAAAACTTTGCCACACAAAGGTAAACGATTGTCGAATTCGAAGCTTGCAGAACAAATTTAATGATTTTATTCAGGCCAATAGAGTGTATTTAATTAAATTGATTTATGTATCATTTATATATCGAATCTTTATTTTTTGAACTTTCTTGATATGTAAGTCTTTGTATTACTCATAAGTCTATAATAGCATTTTATCTTACATAATTTTTATTTATTTTAAAAAAGGTTAAAATGTACTTTTGGCTTCATAACTTTTGCTCAGGTCTCAATTTGATCCTATAACTCTTTTTTATTGTATTTTTGGTCTCATATCTTTTACTTAAGTCTTGATTTGATCTTGTGTTGCATTTTTTATCCCATATCTTTGGATCAGATTCCAGAATTGGTCTCATATCTTTACAAAATATTTCATATTGTGGGGTTAACAGTGAAACTTATTGCAAAAATATGAGATCAAATCTGTAACAAAAAATATATATGAGATTATATGAGATTAATTTTACACCTAACTAAAAGATATGCGACTAAGAGTGTAACAAAAAAATATACAAGACTAAATTGAAACATTAGTAAAAAATGAGATTAAAAGTATACTTCGATCTAAAAAAATTCATGTATTGACCTGGGAACCCAATCCAACTCAATCTGTAGAGTTGTTGGTTGGGTAAGATTATATTGAGGGATTAGAATGATTAGAATAGATCTAATTCAACCCACAAATACATGTCCTTATTTTATATATATATATATATATTTAGAGAGGGAGAGACATAGAAAATGAAGTTTGTTATGTTAAGCATTTGACAGTTGTTGTGAGTGGTGAGTGTGTGTTGTTGATGTTAATTATGATAATGTTAGATTGTTAGTTATGAAATTTCAAAGTGTAGATGATGGGACTATATATGTGTGTATGTGGAAAAAAAGTAAACAATAACAAACTTCTCATACGCAACGCCATCTTTCTCCGTCACTAATTCTGTTATTGTCGCCTTCACCGGTTTTTTTATTTATATAATACACAAAAAAGAAAAAATGATATCCATCCCCCAAATAAAAAAATTATTCCCCATATGGGTGTCACGTTGGCACCCGTTTATTTTTTAATTTTTTTTTTAAAAAAACAAATCGTAGCACATACTGCGATTTGTTAGACGATTTGTCAGATCGCACCCTGTATCTGTTTTTTCTTTATTTTTTTAAAAAATTATTTTAAAAAATAAATTTTTTTATTACAATAATATAGAAAAATAAAGTTAGTTTCAAGATACCCAAAATATTATATTTACACCCTAAATAGCATACACATTTTGATCTAAGTTTAGTCAATTAAATGGTACCACCAATTTTTTAAAAAAAAAAATTAATAAAAGAGAGAAATCGCAGCACATTGTATTTATAGTTTTTGTATAATAAAAATTGTGTTCAGTCTAGTCCCTCCTCAAGCTCCCTAATTTTCTACATATTACACACGATTAAATTCATTTCATTAGTTGATATATTTAATTTTGTTAATTATATTAATTAACATATTTTAAAAAATATTAGTGTTCCTTTGTCGGAATTAATTGATTATTCAACTTTGAAATACTAGTTATCAACTTCCAAAACATCTCAATATAGTATTTTACAACAAAGTTATAGTATTGTTAAAAAATACTGTATTAAAAAAATGTTTATTAAAAAATAACTAACTTAAAAAACTTTGTTATAAAATACTATAGGAGATGTTTTGGAAGTTGATAACTAGTATTTCAAAGTTGAATAATCAATTAATTCCGACAAAGGAACACTTATATTTTTTAAAATATGTTAATTAATATAATTAACAAAATTAAATATATCAACTAATGAAATGAATTTAATCGTGTGTAATATCTAGAAAATTAGAGAGCTTGAGGAGGGACTAAACAGAACACAATTTTTATTATACAAAGACTATAAATACAATTTGCTCTTTTACCACTAAACTTATTAACCTGGAGAGAAATCGCAGCATGTGCTGCGATTTCTCTCTTTTTTAAATTTTTTTTTTAAAATTGGTGGTACCATTTAATTGACTAAACTTATATCAAAATGTGTATGCTATTTAGGGAGTAAATATAATTTTTTGGGTATTTTGAAACTAACTTTATTTTTCTATATTATTGTAATAAAAAAAATTATTTTTTAAAATAATTTTCTAAAAAAATAAAAGAAAAACAGGTACAGGGTGTGATCTGACAAATCGTTTGACAAATCGCAGTATGTGCTGCGATTTGTTTTTTTTTTTTAAAAAAAAAATTAAAAATAAACGGGTGCCAAAGTGGCACCCATATGAGGAATAATTTTTTTATTTGGGGGATGGATATTGAAAACTACAAAGCTGGATTAGTCTAAATCTAAACTTGAGTTCACAATCTGATGGCAGTTTCCGGAGGTTTGGGGTCGTCGGATCCTATAGATAAGAATGCACAGGGGTTTCCCTGCGATTCTCCTCTGATGCTCAAGTTAGAACAGAGATCAGAGAATAGGGGTAAGTTGTTTTTTGGAGAATGAGAGTCGTTACCTGAGAGTGTCTGCTCCCTTCCTATTTATTCTCCTTCCCCTTTGTCTCTTGTTGGTACGAGGTCCAAAAGGGACGTTAGGGGTATTTTCGGGGATACACAGGGAGCAGGTTGATGTGCCTTACTGTTCTGACATGTCAGCTATCACTGTTGGACTGCAGTGGGATGTACAACCTTTCTTTTTGGGAGTCAGTGATAGCTAAGAGTGCTTTTCATCACATCTCTGTGCACAGGGGGCGTTTTAGACCTTTTGCGTGTGTGCTTTTGCTCTACTGTACACAGTGGCTGGCATGGCATTGCCTGGTCACGTGGTTTTAAGGATCTTCGCATTTAATGCCAATATCTTGGCATTAAATGCTTGAGTGGAAGGAGATTTGTTTGGGTTGCCTCCTCGCCGAATAACGTTTGTCCTTGATGTTAATTTTAAAGGATGTATGTCAGATATCATTTTTTGTATTATATAAATAAAAAAACCCGCCTTCACCACCTATTTATTATCTCACCACTCACTTTTTTTTTGTGACGTTATAAATACTTGAATCTTTAATAAATATTAATAGACTAATTTAAGGATGAGATCTTTACCTTAGTGAATTCGAAGGCTGCTAGAACAAGAAAACAATAAAAGACTTACAAAAGTCTTTTAGGGATGATTTTGTAAAAAAAAACTTCAACAGTTAATATAAGTTAGTATATAAAGTATAATCTAATCAGAGGAAAGAGAGTTTAAAGAGGAGAAAATAATAAACCGGGTTAGGGTTGATGTCATATTTTTAAGTATGGTCATGTGAAAAGGAAGTTGGAGACACAATAAAACAAGTATTCAAAATCGAACTAAATCAATTTTCACCAAACTAAATCGAATCAAATTGAAGCAAAAATTGAACCGAACTAATCAATGAGCGGTTTTGTTTGGTTAAAAATACATCAAAATCGAATGATTTTGTTCGGTTAAAAATTTGAACATATAATTAATCGAACCGAACCGCTAGTACTTATATATAATTTTTTTAACTTTTATTGTGTTATAGTGATTACATTTAATTTTTATAATCATTGAATTTTATCATACTTTTAATTATGTTATCTTAAAATCATAAAAATTTGGCACTTCAATCAATGAAACTAACTGTTGTTTTAGTGTTTACAATTTTATCTTTTCAAATCTCTATTAGTGTTTACAACAATTAAGATAAAAACTTTTTAACCGCTCAAACCAACCGCCTAAACCGCCTATTTATTGGTTTGGTTAAGTAAATTTTTTTAACCGCTTGGTTAAGAATTACTTCAAACCAATATGAGCAGTTTATTTAAAAATTTTGTTCATCACTGCCCAAACCACCCAACAAACACCCCTACGCAACACCCAAGATACCTGAGATTGTGATCTCTAAAATCTCAAAGCTATCAGTGTTGGGAGTGTTCCTCCAAAAGTCCCACATTGGGCAACTTAGAAAAAGGAGAGGGTGCAAAAACCTATAAATAGAGAGGGGTTTTTCACCTTGAGATGCACTACAACTTACATAAATATCCTAATGAGTGTAATGGGTTTGGGTAGTTGTGAGTCATTTGTGAGTGGGAGTTTACAATTTTCTCCAGTCAAAAATTGTATTGAGGAGGGTTTGTGTTTTGTCCATTCAAAAATTACAAATAGTGAAGTTTGTCCCAATGGGACCGTGAAATAGGTCTTAAGGCACCGAACCACGTTAATTTTTTTTTTATGTTCATTTCTCCTTTTCGTCTTCCTTTATTTGTTGTGTGGGTTGCATTTCTGCCAACAAGTGGTATCAGTTCCTGGTTTCAGCCTAGGGAGGAAGAAGGGAGAGGAAGGAGCAAGAGGAGGGTCGGGCCAATCAGCAGCAGAAGAAGGTTCCAGTGTCGAGTCAAGAGAAGTTGGTTCAGTCTAACTTCTTACTTTAATTCTAGTTTTGAAGTTAGTTTTCTGGAATTTGGATTGACTGTTAAATTGTCTGTGGCATTGGTTATTAGTTGTTTGTGGTATTGGTTGTTGGTTGTTGGTTGTCTGTTGGTATGATGATGACCCTGAAGTTTGAAAGTTTCGTTATTTGATAGAAGAACGAACTCTATTTCTGGCAATGCTATTCAGGATTATTTAGTTCAGCGAAGTCTTGAATATACATTGGATGATGAGAAATCGAGTGGGATATGTGCACACAAAGAGGAGATGTTGCGTGAGTAATGAGATGTTACGCTGGCAACAAGAAAATGAGACAAAAATAGTTTTGGAGTGTTTTTTTATATATAGGCCAAAGTCCTATTTTGGTCCTTCTGTTATGCTCGTTGTTCCAAATAGGTCCCTCAGTTATTTTTCGTTCCATATTGGTCCCTCAGTTATCCAAAACTTGTCAAAGTTGGTCCCTCTAACATTTTTCATCCATTTTGCCGTTAAAAAAAGAGGAAAAATAAGTTTTCATCCCCAAAAGTTTTATTTTCTTATATTAAGGTCCTTTTCTTTTTATAATAGGATCAAAACGTAAAAAAATAAAATAAATTAAGATTTGAAGTGAATTTGCCCACAAATACAAAAATTCTCTCTCACTCTCAAGTCTCACCTCTCCCCTTCTCTCTCTCCCCTTCTCTCTCCTAAATTGATGAGATCCCCAATTTCAAACCCTAAATTGGCATTATTAAAAAGAAAAAAGAAAATCTTTCCGATGGCTCTCCTCTAAAAGAATTAACTTAATTATTTTGCAAACACTGGATCAATCAAAAGGCATTATTCCATTATTGTTCTCTATTTCGCTGTTGTCTGCGGCTGCGCTTCATTTAATTTTCAATTTTAATTTTATTTTTTTCTCCCTTCCTCCTTCAATAATTTTAATTACATAAACCCCCAGGATTCCCAAGTTGTTAGGTTAGGTCAAACCACCACCTCCGATCATACATATCATCATCACGAGTAGACTTCAGAATTCAGACTTGAGTGTTCTTCGTTGTTTTGTTTTTTATTAGCTTAATTCCAAGGTTTTTTGATCGGAGGAGCATCTGATTTTTCCGAAAGGATAACTGAGGAACCAGAAGAAGAAGAACTGGGACCGGAAAACACCCACGATCTGCTATTCTGCTACTGCAAGCTCTACGATTTAGAGAGAGAGAGATGGGGAGAGGTGTGAGAGAGAAAATTTTTGTATTTGTGGGCAACTTCATTTCAAATCTTAATTTATTTTCTTTTCTTATGTTTTGATCCTTTTATAAAAAGAAAAGGACCTTAATATAAGAAAATAAAACTTTTGGGGGATTAAAGCTTATTTTTCCTCTTTTTTTAACAGAAAAATGGATGGAAAACGCTAAAGGGACCAACTTTGACAAATTTTGAATAATTGAGGGACCAATATGGAACGAAAAATAACTGAAGGACCTATTTGAAACAATGAGCATAATAGAGGGACCAAAATAGGACTTTGGCCTATATTTTAATGTATTATTTTAATAAAAAAACGGTAATGTGGTATATCGGTATACAATTTATTTGAATTTTGCAAGGCGAAGTTAATTAATGATTTATAAAAATATAAAATTTTTTCGCGAGGCATTATTTTTCAAGTGCATCACGCTTCACAACACACTTCGTTCATCCTTCTTTCATCATCTTCTTCTTCCATAACTAAATCCTTCGTCTTCCTCAACGCCGCATGCACCACCGTCGCCGCCGCCGCCACCAAAAAAATCACCGGCACGATTACCAGTGCCGACGCGTCCGGCTTGATCAGCAGCAGCAGCACCACCACGGTCGGCACCGAGATCGCGACCAACACGAGACGATCGTCGATCGGACGGCCGAAAACCACCGGCGTCGGATCGCGTCGCAGGAAATAAAGGAACAATCCAGCAGCGATTACGAAGACGGAAAACGTGATCGGGTAGAGAATATAGTAAAGAAGAGGATCGCGTTTACGATGTAGTTGCGTCGGAAGTAGGCGATGTTGAATCCGGCGGGAAGAGCGAAGGAGGAGAAATTGTACATGATCTTTGATGATCGGCAAGTTCCGAAAATAGATGTGATTCTGTACTGTTGAGAGTGTGAGGTATGGCTTGATTTTGAATTGCAGAGTGGTAGAGCAGGGGATTCAGAGGAAGATGAAGATGAAGAAATTGGGATTGTGCCATAGGTGGTGGTCATGGCTGTTCAGAGTTTGGATTTGGAAGAAGAGAAACAGTACTGTATGTGAATTTGTGAATTAGGTATTATTATAATAGTGGAGCAAGTTAGAAGTTGCTTGGAATTGGAGAACATGGAGTGGTGAAAATGAGAAGAAGAAAATTTGACCAAGTCCACACAAAAGGATATAGCAGGTAGGTAAGCTATGGAAATTGGAAAACACAATCAATCATTTTTTATTTTGCCAAAATGCCAAAAAAAAAACTTAAATTTTAATTTAAATTGAAAAATAGAATGAAGTCTATCGTTAATTTATTGAAAAAAGTTAGCTTAAAAATAAAATCGACCAAAATGTTAAATTCTAGAAATGAAATTGACATTAGTATAAAGTTTAAGAACCAAAGAGTAATTTTTGCCTTTTGTTTTTTTATTCCGTTAAACGAGTCTAGCCTTTCGTATCAGCAAGATACATCCTAAGTTTTTTTACGGTTTATGTTCATTTTGGCGTGAAAGCTAAGGTGTTTTATATATAGAGTCAATTCAACGTGTATATATTTTTGGTTGGTTGATAAAACAAAATTTAATGACTTAAAAGTTGACCCTAGCCAACCTTATTCTTTTGGAAAAATAAATTTATAATAGAGAGACAGACAATCTTATTTCATTTTAGATTCTCAGTTTGCTTAATTAGTCCTTGTCTATCCCGCAAGGCACTCACCTAATTAATTAACATGAGCAAACTCAAAATGAAACAAAAACAAATTTAAAATTCTTGAAAAACTCTTGACCATTAAAAAATCTTCTCTTTCTATATATATCAATGATGTAAAAATCGGACCGGACCGCCCGGTCCGACCGCTAACCGCAGAGAGGAACGAGTTGGTCCAACCCAAAAAATTGAAGTGGGGGTTGGACAGGATTGGACCGGGAATAATCGGTAAAAAAACGGAAAATCGAGTCCAACCGTTGGACCGAACCGGCGGTTTGAGCTTTTTTTTTTCATTTCAGATTTTTTTATTCATTTCACCGCCTTCTTGGGGTAAAACTATACTTCTGCCCCCCCAAACTTTCTAATTTCTAGGCTCCTACCCCCTTTATTCTTTGAAACATCACATTAAGACCCTTAAAACTACTCAACTCCTCCACCATTGTATTCCTCATTTTGTCTACAACACTCCCATACCTTTGTTTCATTCTCATAACGTAACTTACAAACACATCTTTCACTTCTTTACTTTTCAATTTAGTCCCTGGCAGATTCTCTTTCATACTTTTACCTCTTTTTTCACCTATTTTACCATTCATTAGTTATATCCTTCCAAAGTCTCCTATAAATTATACTTCCATAATTATTTTATGCCTCTCAAATTCTATTATCTATCAAAAAGGTCCTTCTTCAACAATTGAGGTGTTACATCTCTTAGACCCCCCAAAAAAATATCGAGGGTTTATATTTGATATATTAAAAATAATTATTTATTGCGTCATCCGGTTCGACCAATGGTTCAACCGGTTCAACCAATCAAACCGTGAACCGAACACTTGTCCGAATCTTTGTCCGGTTCGGTTATGACAACACAGATATATATATATATATATATATATATATATATATA
>QANZ01044883.1:0-55300 GCA_003254925.1 Chamaecrista fasciculata | reverse complement strand
AAAAAAAAAAAAAAAATACACACAAGTGCACAAATGTGTTCAGACTTAAGTACAGAACATGCATTTTTTTGTTCAATCTACAAATTCACAGGTGTTGCCGTATTGATACTGCCAATCCTGCATAGTCTTGTTTCAAAAACTTATATAATGAAGAAAAGTCAATTGTGATACTCCAAACTTTGAATATCTCATCAGTACTCAATAGTGACCTCTTTACAGTTGGCTAAAATGCAGAAAATCACTTTAAACTAGCAAAAAATATCCTTAACTTTGAAAAATAACAAAAGGCCTCTTGAACTTTTGATTTTGTGCAAAACACTCCTTTTTTTTTTTAAAGATTTTCATTCAAACAAATCAAGTTTTTTTTTTTTAAATAATTTTATGATCATTATTATGTTTTATATTGATTCAACTTTCAAGATTAAAATTAAATATTGCTGTAATTAATAACTGAAAAAAATGAAAATTTTAACAAAATGAGATATTTGCATAAAATTAAAAGTTCAAAGGATCTTACATCACTTTTCGGAATGAGAGAGTTTAGGAGAACTTTGTGCACTTTAGCCTCTTCAATAAGACCTGACATGATATAAAGTTGATATTATTCTTAGGTAGTTGATATTATTCTTAGGTTTCCAACTATGACAGAAAAAATTGGTAACATGTCATGACACACCACGATGCTACTTGAAGGAGCAGCAACATCACTATGTATTAATCCTCTGTATAAGCATGCTTCATTGACAACTTTTATTGCCATATCAACTTCACATCAGAGCCATGTCACTCATATGACATATCTATTATTTGAAGGGCCAAGGACTATATTAAAAGACAAAATATTCTGTAGAGGACTGAAGTGAGACATTCAAACTTTTGAGAACTAAATCAAGACAATATGTATATTTCAAGGACCAAAATATCAGCTCACTCTAAATCCTTTTGCCAATGAGTGACTATAAAAGCATCATGGCAATTTGATCCTTGAAATAATCAGAAGACTTTCGGTCTTCCTCAAGTTTTAGCCCACATCATTATTGGCCAAACAAGTATCAGAGATTTTTTCATTCCATTCAGTCCGGGGCAAGATTCCTAGCCTCCATCTGCAGCCATAGTAAACGTAAAAGATTAGATTTGGATAAATAGAAAGTGACTTGGATACATAGAAAAAGTTCAAAGTAAAGAAAAAAACCACAAAATATAAGGGAACTTAATAAAAGACAGTTGAAAGAACATAATTCATGATGGGCAGTATCAAAACTAAAAAATGTGTAGTGGCCATTTCTACTATGCAAAATAGTCTCATGCATAATTATGGGGAACTACATGACCAATTGACAAGAAGGTTCCTATTCCTTTTGACACCATGTCCTGAATCACTTCATCCCAAAAGCTTAAAATTTAAGGTAAAAGTCTTTGATTGGTTTTAATAAGTAGCACTCCAATCCTCCAGCATCCATAGCGCATACTATATAGACTATCCTGGTAACTTCTTCAAAGGATTCATGTGGTGAATTCCTATGTACATGCCGCAGAGATATGCATATTGATATTTTCTGGTCTAGGTAGAATCATAACCAATGACATTCATCTTTCTTTTACCAGGACTGCTCCCCCAATATTTTGACTCAGATAGAACTCATTCCCCATAGATTGCTGAATCAGTGTAATCAATGTATGTTCAAGTCAGCAATAAAATAACCAAGAAAATTTCTAGCCCTGGTTTAATGCCCTCCATCAAAGTAGTCTCCATGATCTGCTATATATCATTCGGATAAAACTGGCAACAGCAGCCAGTAGGCTTTACCAACCACTGGAAACAAGTTCAGCAGTTTAATATAGCAGAATTTAAGTACCAATTTCCAAGCTAACTAGAAGATCAAACAATCCAGAAGCGGTTAACCATATAGATGATTCGATAGATCACCCTGGATTGTCACCTACACAAATCAATATCTAAAGCATCTCCAACAAATATTAGAAGGCTAATGAAGAGACAGGCCTATAGGAACAACCCCTGAGGAAGATTTGACATCCTACAACTGTCCAGCTCCAAGTAGGTAACGAGGCTATAATGCCAAGGAAATTCTTGCACAATCTCCAGTTGCTTCACTATTTCCAATATACTTCTCTGGCTTTTCATCCCGATAAAGGACTACAAGACAGAAAGATAATAACAGATGAAAACCGGAGGACCTTTATGCCTACTATCGGAGTTTTCAATCTGTTGAGATTTGCGCCTGCTTTACTCAAGGACATTGTCCTCCTGTTTTGGTGGGAAAATCAGTAAAAATTCCAGACACTGATATGAATATCTTATTTCAGAAAGCGACCTCTCCAAAATCCCAGAAAATTCCAAAGGTAGACCTAATGAAAAATTGGTTAATAATCCAACAAGAGCTCATGTTATCCTCACAAGCAATGCGTAGGCTACTGTTCCTACAATCTGCTTCCCAGTATAATAAAAATGCAGGGCAATCTAAAACCAAGAAATGAGAAAAAGAGAAAAGAAAAGAAAAGGCGGCCTCCACCATGGATTACATGATTAATCAATAAATTAACATTACAATACTGGCCCAACTGAATTAAGATTTTAAATCCCATATGTTACACTAAATATTCTGGTTAGATGACATACCTAAAACAAATGCCAAGATTATCTAAAGCTATAGCTCAATTTAGATGAGCAACAATGAAGTTTCAAATGCAACCTATTATGCCTTACATGATGATATTCAGCAGGGTAAGACATATCACAGTTCCAAATTGGTTACATCATTCAGACCAATAAAGAGAAGCAGAATACTTGCCTATGAGCTCTGGATTAGCAGCAGGCCTTCATATCCGTTGCAGCCACATTCCTTTCTTCTGATATTTCTTGACAATACAAGCATTGTAAGGGAGTCTTGAATGTCAGAAGATCTTGAACGATGAGATTTCAGCACCTCAACCGATATGAAGAATGAGCAACTTCATGATCATATGAGATACAACAATGCCGATAATTGTTTCTCTCCTTCTAAGAATAAAATGACCACAATATTGTTATCATGCATCTCAATTCCTAGCTTCAGATCGATATGTATCCTACCTCCGACATCCCATCCTACCTTAACTTCACTGCCAAATCAACCAATTTACAGTCCACTTTGTAAGTAGGACAAATCGTAAAACCTATAAACTGTTACATAAGTAGGCAAAACATACCACTTTCAATAAACTCAGCTCTTCAAGCAAAGCAATACTTCAGAATCAGAATTAGTATTGCTCTTGCAGCTGCTAAGATCAAAGTCAGTAATTGGGTTTTTGATACCAAACCAAACAGTCGCACAGAATACTTCTATGTATGTAATTGCTCCATCCGAGTACATTATTCTGGTTACCCACAAATAATAGAGCACTATAACAGGATGGCACAATCTCTCAAAAGTTACAGAAGAACACAAGGAAGTTGTGCATTGTTTTCACAGCACTACAGATAAGTTAACACTTGTACCAAGCAAGAAGCAATATTACTTAAATCATCCCCTTTTCATGCCAACAGAGAGCAATAAGCCAGCAATAACTAGTTACCACAGGCAACTTAGCAGGTAACATATGGAACAACGAGTGCTTATACAATTCCACACCAAAACACTCCCAAGTTCACAACCATCATAATGTAACAATTGTCTCAAATAGAATCGAATAAAGTCCCCAAAATCATGCCTCCCCATTGAGAAGCCAGAAGCTTCATCTCCAAGAAAAGGACGTCTTAAACATATAGCCAAGAAGTTGGCAGCATAAGTCACTTATAAATTTATATTCCCATTCCTCAACAACTTGTATGTAGGTTGCTTCCCTTCTCAGTTCCATGACCACAATGACTACTGCCAAATGAAAACTAACACCACACTGATAACATCTTAGATTAATATGGTCTTAGAAATAGTTACATATACATAACTATCACTCTAAACTAACAGAAACATTCTCTGTTTTCTTGACAACTTTATCAGTAGGTTGCTTCCATTCGCAGTTGCATGATCACATTGACTTCTGCCATTTGAAAACTACCAATGCCACCAACAACATCAACACTCACACTATAGGTTAATCTGGCCTTAGAATAGTTACATATATTTAACTATTACTCAAACCTAATGAAGAAAATACTCCGTTTTCTGGCAAAGTTGCAACTTTTTCCCATTTATATTAGGAAATCAGCAATTCTACGTAACCTTAAATGAGTAGTGCTCCAAACTCCAAAGTCCTCAGGACAGTGATAACTTGAGTAACAGATTTCAAAGTACCAACTACCAAATGCTAGAAAAAAGGCAGAATCACTCATTCAATCCTTAACGGAGAATGTATTAAACAGCTGACAGCACTACTCGTTTAAAAATGTGTTGCTGGCATATCAACAAGAATTTTGCCTTCAAGAATACAAACTAAATATAGAGTCTCCTAATGTTGGTAGAATGAAATACTTGTATGTGCATTGAACTTCAGCCCACACAATACAGTACATTGCTAGTTATGAAAAGTTGAAAACTCAACATGACCTTGAAGATTCCAACTCATAACTAATAGAAATATGATTTTACCATTAAGAAAGACTTTAAATAATAATCAGCCAAAGTAAGCATAACAGTAGTAAGAAGAAGAGAAAATATATAAACCCATGAAAGATAGATTAAGATTTCCATCATACTAAGTAATAAACTAAGATATATTGCAGCAACATTGTCTCTATGATAAAAGCAAAGCAACACTAAAAGTCTTAAACCTTATATGCCATTTTAAACCTAAATGACCATTGATGCTGCAACCAGACAAAGAGCAACTTTATGTTCCATCTGAAAATCAACCGTTCATGTAAACGAATGACAGGTAGTCCCCAGTTCATCCCAATAGCCATCACTTGTATCTCAACGACGACTCATGTGAGGCTTCTCACGCCCTCCCCCTGAAGTAGCCCCTCGCCCATAGAGAGGACTTTTCTCAGCACCACCCTAGACATCACATAGAATGTAAACAATAAACACAACCGAGAAAGATTGAATGGAAAACCTAAATTGTAATTTTAGGACGGGAAACTACCAAATGAGCACGATATCCATCCGCATATGGAGCAGGTAAACCCCCATTTGAGCTCCCATATTTTGTCCCATAAGGCCCACCTTGATAAATGATGAAGCAAAACATTAAAAAAGCCCATAATGAACAATAAAACAATACTATTTTCTGCACTAGGAGGGTTATCTGATTAACAATTATTTTAACATTCTGTATGCTATTTAGGGCCTCAATCAAGCCGAAAATATGCCTCTTTTTAGGTTTTAATATTCAATGACTTTGCATTCCAATTATTCAGGGCATTTCATTCAATCAGGATTTCAAATTATTAAAATTCTGGTAACCTGTAGGGCTAAAATAGTCAAACAACAATTAATAAACATTGAGGAGATAGGAAACAAAGGATCATCAAAGTTCTGCAGAGACCAGACCAATAATCAAAACATACCCGCGCTCCAGTGTCTGCTGTCAGCAATAGTAAGCTCAGCACGTAATTTCTCAACTTCCCTGGACAAGGAAATCATATTTTTCTCCATTGCCTCTCTCTGTTCCACTAACTCTATGTTTGCCTTCTTTTCATAATCCGCCATAGTTCTATTTTTTTTTTCCCAAAAAGGAGAAAAAATAATTATCACATCAAAGTAATCTAGAGAAACTGCATGAGGCAAAAGGGACTGAAAATAGACAATGAAAACCCCATAGGCAATTAAACCACACACCTAGCACGCATAAGTTCTCGGTGTAGGCCTTCAATCTCAGCCCTCAACGCAGGAATTTGTTGATTATCAGCTTGTAACCTTGTAAGATCTTGGGTGAGTGTCTGAACTTTCCCAGTAAGATCTTGTCTAATATTATTAAGTTTCTGAGTTTCAGCTCGCAATTGCATAGCCTCCTTCTTCAAAGGCTCGGTTGCCCTAAGGTCAGACTCCAACTTCAGTCCTTTCTCAACCAGCTCCCTCGATTGCAGCTCTTGTTCTGCACGAAGATCGGCAATGGCAAGATTCATCCGATGAAGCTCGTCCTTTGAAGCAGCAAGGTCTCGCTGCAACGCCATTCGGTCTTCTACAAGCCTCCGATTATCTGCCATCAACCTCTGAATTTCTCTATGCTGCATTTCAAGTTCTTCTTCCAAAAGAGCTGGATGTGGAGCAATACGAGGGCGTTGCATTGGAGGCTCACGAAGAAAAGGCGCTTCAGGTAGGTAGCCCCGCCTGTCATTAAAGGCTTCTCTTTCTCTATGACCACGGTTTCGTTTTGCCATTTGAATTTTACCTAAAAACCCAAACACAATTTCACAACCATATTGACATTCAGACAATTAAACACTGAAACCATCGGGCTCGAGGGTTTTTAAAAAATCAAATCTCAATCTTGAAATAAGTTTCTACCAGAGCACGGCTACTAAGCTAAGAAAGATAAATAATAATGAAATTTTGAACAAGAATCATTAAGGACAACACGAAGACACAAACCAACAAACACATCGAACGGAAAACACGCAGTAAGATATTAAAATCAATAACCCATCTCAAAAATACATATATAGAGGCTTCAAAAATCACAGAATAAGAGAATAACGAAACCCTGCAAGTTCTCATCGGTAGAAAAAAGGGAAACAAAAAAAGGTAAAATAGAGTACAATACTGAACCTTCTGATTGCTTTATCGGAGAAAGGAGTCTCCGAAAAGAAAATGAAAACGCAAAGGTGAGAATTATCGCAGAGGAAAGTGGGATTCTGAAGGAAACGAAACCAAATCCACAAGAAGGTATCGATGGAAGTCCAATGTTTTGTGGAGGCAATTGGTGAATTGGCATAAGGCAGATTCTACTTACCTTCGGCGCAGGCTTTGACGACACCGTTTTGGAAAGGTCGAGTGTTTGGTCACGAGTTTTGCTTGTAAAATAAAGTTTAAATTAAATATTTGCTCCTCATAATTTCATCAAATTTGTAATTTAATCCCTATATTATAATTGCATGTAATTTAGATCTTAGTTTCAAAATTCAATCCTTACCTTATAACACCGTTAGTATTTAAATGATTTTGGCCAAACGTTCATTTTGGTACTAAATTTATGTTCTTATGTTCATTTTGGTCCTTTATAATTAAAAAAATTCATATTAATCCTAAATGTTGACAAAATATTTCATTTTAGTCCAAAAGTATTGAATGTTGTTATATTTTTCTTGTTTTAAATTGAAATGTGATGAGTCCATATAGTTTATGTGTTGCTTTTGAAGAGTACTTTCTCTATCTTAAATCAGACCCCAAATATGAGTAATTCATTTCACGGTCAAATAAGTAAAGTTAATCGTATTTATCTTGTTTCAATTTTGAATTTGAAGAATTTAGAACTACGAGTTACTCTTAACAAGTCTTTTTTTCGCCTACTTGAAACTATCAACATATGAGATCAAAAAGTAAAAAAAAAATGGAAAATAAGTTTTAAACCCACTTTCGAGTCCGATTTGACTTCATTTGCTAACATTCCCAATTGGACAAAGAAAAGACTCGGTAAGAGTAATCCGTAGTTCCGAACTCGTCGCATTTAGGCTTGAAACAAGATAAATCATGACCAATTTTTCTTTGTTTGATCGTGAAAACGAGTAGCTTACTTTCGAGACTCGATTTCACCTCATTTGCTTAGGACCCCAACTGGATAAAGAAATTACTCTTTGAAAACCACACATAGCTCTAAACTCGTCATATTTGAACTTAAAATGAGAGAAATGTGACACATTCAATAACTTGAGACTAAAATAAAATATTTTTTCAACATTTAGGACCAATAAGAATATTTTGAAACATAGAAATACATTTAGGACCAAAATGACCCTTTAAATATATAAAATATTCAATATGCTATAAGATGAGAAGGTTGTGAAGAGAAGCTAGCTTTGTAACATGAGTTTGCTGCTTGTGTCCTCGCTTTTGTGCGCCAGACCAATCAAAGGTTGTGATTGTGGCTATCAAAGAGTAAGGGTGTGTTTGGATTAGAAGTAGGTAATGAAATGATGATTTTCTGTAATGAAATGGTAATGAGAAAATTATGTAATGAAAATGGTGTTTGGATTAGTTTGAGATGTAATGAAAAAAATAGGATGTGAAANGATAAGTTTGAGATGTAATGAAAAAAATTAGATGTGAAATTATGAAAATGGGTATGTAATGATTGTGGTTGGTTGAAATAATTGTACGGGTTTTTTAAAATTGTATAGGGGTAGAATTGATAATTGATAATGGAAATAGATAGAAAAAAAAATAATATGTTGACTTTTTGGTAGTGGTGGTTATGAAATGAAATGGTAATGAAATTGTCTCGAAATTTGTGCTAGATGTGAATTTTTGTAATGAAGGTAGGAGTAGTATTATGTAATGAAATGAAAGGACCAAAATGTAAATAACATGAAAATTTTTAAAAACCTACAATTTGGTCTATGATTTTATATAAATTGAAGGAATCGGTCCTTACGAAAATGAAATATATCTCTTAACCCGTAAAAAATTGCATTTATCAACGATTGGATTTCTATATTGCAAACTTTCCTCCAAAAAATAAATTGAAGGACCAAAATGTTATCCACGAAAAAAATGTGGGACCAAAAATTATATATTAATCAAAACGGTTTGTCTTTTTGCGGGTAATAATATGACCGTTGATCTTCACGCATGAGCACATCGCACCATCCACTCTTCTTCCACTATCTGCCTCTCTCGTATACCCATATATATACTGGAGGAGAGACCAAAATGTATATTTTTGGCGTCTGAATTATATATTTTATATCATGGACTAAAATGTAAATAACATGAGTTGAATTATTTTATTTTAAATTAATATAAATTATAAATTATATATAGTATAATATAATATATTTATAAAATAAAAAATATTTATATATTATTATATTATATATATGAATACGTGAGTGTGTGGCATATATATATATATTAAAATATATATACACATTATATTATTATAATATGTATATATATATATATTTTTGGCCGAAATGTATATATATATATATTATAATTATAAAATATATATGTGAGAGAGAGGGGGTGAATAAGAAAAAGAGGAAGAAAAAAGAAAAAATGATGAGTGGAGAGAGAAAGTTGTAAGTGTAATAAATGAGGGTATTGAAAATTACTATTTTGCTAAATAGTTTTTTATATTTGTATTAAAGTATAGGTAATTATAAGTATTTGAGTAGGGGTATGTTAGTAATTGGTTATGAAATATGTAATGAAATGAGTTTGTAATGAAGTGATATTTTTGTAATGACTTTATAATTGGAAAACAAACACCCATATAGCACTGTAGCTTAAGTTATGTAATAAAAATGAGGATAATGAAACTGTAATGAGTTTATATTGTTAAACCAAACACACCTTTAACAAACACACCCTAAGTCTTTGTTGTGCCATGAAGCCACACGTTGCTCTCCTGCGTTGTTTAGTGATCATTGTTGTTTATTTGGGTGTTGGGACATAAGGGAAGGGTAGGGTATTGGAGATTAATCTCATCTTATTCTCTCTCTTTTTTTGGAAAATAATTCTTCCTTCCAAATATTTTAATTTGAGATATTTGAAAATTATGAAAGAAGGAGAATAATGAAAGATTACTCAATCTCTTATCCTCGAGTTCTCAACTTTTTAAACAAGGAGAAAAGATTTCAAATCTCTCTTATTCTCTTTCTTTTTCCTCCTTAATCCTATAGCTAAAGAGAGTTGGAGCCTTGGAGGTCAAGGGGTTCAAAGCCTCACACGGTGATATATGAAACTTTTATGGTAGTGAATTGAATTTAGATTTTAAATTTAATCCCTTGTAAAATTTTATTTTATTTTATTTTATTTTTTTTTTTTTGAATTGAACAAAACAGAGAAAAGGAAAAAAGGATGAAAATAAAACTAAAAGAAACAGCGAACTCCCGGGACAAAGCTATCGATCCAGGGCCAGATCTCCTTGATTTTAAACCTGTGATTTGCGAGGGCAATTGTCCATTTATTACTGGGATGCTTCAACAATTCCTCAATGTCCTCTCTGATAGTCTCCGTGTGCATGTTCTGGCTTGTGAGCTTTCCCTGGGAACAGAATTTATGTTGGCAAACCAAAAGAGCAGCTTCTTCTCTGAGATCCTTGCTATATTCCAAAAAGGTTCTGAAACCTTTAAGGAAAGTTTCCTCAATCGACTGTCTGTCCTTTTCACAGTAGTAGAATAACATCTGAGGGCCGTTATAGGTGAAGCAGAAAGCAGTGAAGATGATTTTCTTTTGGGCCTTAAAACGATCATTTGTAAGAATGATATCTCCATTTTTCCAATTGTAAGGAATGTCAGAAATAGGATGGCGATGACATTCTTGAATTGTACTGATATGGAGTTCCTTCACCTTGGTGTGGGAGAGCCTCGTTTTGGAGATTTGATTATTCCAAATATTAATAATTGAAAGAGGAGCAGGTTTTTCATGTTTGAATTTAACCTCATTCCTATGGGAATAAATTGCCCAACAGAACCAGAGAACGTTCTCCGTAAAACCTTCATGATCTGTGATTTGGTGTTGCTCAGAGAGGAAGTGATGGATCCAATCTTTGAAATTATTGACTGGGAGGTTTTCATTTCTAAGGCCTAACTGAGAACCAAACCAAGCTGCTCTTGTTAAGGGGCAGCTAAAAAACAAGTGATTTTCATCCTCAAGAGTATCACATCCAAACGCACACATACCATCTATATTGAAGTGTTTCTTGAGCAAATTCTCACCAAGAGGAAGGCTGTTATGAACACATTTCCATATGAAGAGGGAGAGTTTTGGGGGCAGCTCAGCATTCCATAGGGAAGACCAGTTAAAATTAGCCATTGTACTTGTGCCATTTCGCTCTCTCTGAAGATCGATGTAAGCACTCTTAACTGTGTAAATCCCTTTATGTCCCCTTGTCCAAATGATGGAATCTGGTCTATCTGTGTGGGAAAGCGGGATTTTCAGAATTTCCCTTGTGTCTGTTTCGCTAAACATGTTAGTGACAGTATTCTCATCCCATCTATGGCTATTTGTGATAAGATCCGCAACAGTTTGGATTTCATTTCTCTCCTGAATTGGGGTGTACCAAAGATTACTTCCGATTTTAATGTTTATTCCATTCCCAACTCTCCATCTACAATCTTTTATAATATCTTCGGCTCTCTTGCAAATTGCACGAGCAAAAGGGGATGAGAGGGAATTGCTTTTAAAAGATAGATTATCTTTGTTATAGCAATATTTTGCCATAAAAGCATTAGATAGGAGGGAGTCCTTATTACTAATAATTCTCCAGACTTGTCTGCCGATCAGAGCCTGATTAAAGTCTTTAAACCTTCTAATCCCCAGCCCACCCTTATGTTTCGGTTGACAAATCTTGTGCCAAGCTAACATGTGTGGAGTATTGGGGTTTTGGTGGTTTCCCCAAAAGAAATTTGCCACCACAGAATCACATTTTTTGGCTTCTTTATCCGAGAGCGAAAAGTATGAAAGATGGTATACTGGTATGGAAGAGAGCACAGATTTTATAAGGACAACTCTGCTAGCTTGAGACAGTAAGCTAGCCTTCCATCCTGATAGTTTCCTTTGCAGCGTTTCATGTATCTCCTCAAAAATTTTCCTATCTCTAGCTTCTCCGTCAATATAACTTCCCAGATATTTATTGAATTTGTCTACTCTCTTGAGGGAGGAAGATTGACACAGCATTTTTTGGAATCTATTAGGGGTGTTGGGGCTGAAAGTTATTTCAGACTTGGTCGTATTGACCACTAGACCTGAGGCTCGCCCAAAAGATGTGAAGATTTCCTTGAATCTGTTACATGACACTAAGTCTGCCTTAAAGAACAGAAGAATGTCATCTGCATAGATGAGATGATTGACAGGGGGAGCCTGTCTCGAGATTTTAATACCTTTAAGGGATCCTTCCTGCTGTGCCTTAATGAGTCTGCCTGAGAGAACATTCATGCAGATGATAAACAGGTACGGGGAGATGGGGTCACCCTGTCTGAGACCTGCTTTAGGGCAAAAAGACTCGGACAGATTTCCATTGACTTGAATTCTAAAGGAGGTAGTGGAGATGCATTGATGTATTAGTTGGATCCAATGTGCGGGAAAGTTCATTTCCTTTAGAACTTGAACCAAAAAGTCCCAGGAGATCTTGTCATAGGCTTTGAGCAAATCAATTTTCAAGCTCGCCCAGTAGCTCTTACCTTTCTTACATCTCCTAATGTATCTGATGAGCTCGTGGGCTACCAAGATGTTATCACTAATCAGCCTTCCCTTCGCAAAGGCGTTTTGGAACGGGGTAATCACATCACTCATAATTTGTTGTAGCCTATTGGCAAGGGTCTTGGAAATAATTTTATACGCCACATTACAGAGACTTATTGGTCTGAAGTCTTTGAAGTTTTCCTGGTGTTCCCCTTTAGGAATGAGAGTGATGATGGTTTGGTTGAGTTCCTTCAAAAGGTAACCTCTATTAAGGAAGGAGGAAACCATGGCTATGAGGTCCTTTCCAACCATAGGCCAAAATTGGTGGTAAAAAATGGCAGGAATACCATCAGGGCCCGGGGTTTTGTGGCCATTGATTTGGAAAACCGCCGTCTCAATCTCCATGATTGTGAAGGGTTTATTCAGGATGTTGATATGCTCAGGGGTTAGTTTCACTATCTGGGAGTCCTGGATCACTGTTGTTATGTTCTCCAGTCTATAATTATTGGGAACTGTAAAGAGGTCTTGAAAGTAGCTATTCGCAGCCTTGAGAATGTCATTTTCACACCAGTTCCAGTTACCAGAAGGGTCTTGGATGGCAACAATTCTAGCTCTACTTCTCCGCTGTTTGACAACAGAGTGGAAATATTTGGTGTTTCTTTCACCATTAATTAACCACATTTGTCTCGCTCTTTGGGCCCAAAAAATTTGCTCACATTGTAATAGGAATTCCAACTTTGCCCTGAAACCTCTCTCTTTATTAAAAAAATGAGGAGTGGGGTTTTTTGTAAACTCTTCCTGTATCTCCGCCAGTGCTTTTTCAGTGTCAATGATTTGTGTTTTAATATTTCCAAAATGGTGTTTATTCCACCATTTCAGCTTTGTCGTGGTTTTCTTAATCTTGTCCACAAACCTATAGGCTGCCGATCCTTGACAATTTTCATTATCAGACCAGACACTTCTGATAATCTTTCCACAGTCTTCATGGTTTAACCACATTTCTTCAAAGAGAAATCTGCGGTTAATTTTCAGGTCAGGGCCCTCCGTATGTAGTAAGATAGGGGCATGGTCAGAACTAGCAATGGGCATTACTTCAATCCAAGTTTGTTGGAAAAGATCCATCCACTTTGAATTACACCAGCCCCTGTCCAACTTTTCATAGATTCTCTGATCCTGCTTCCTATTGTTGCTCCAAGTGTATTGGTTTCCTTTGGAGACAATATCTATGAGATGTTTTGCATTCATAACTTCAAGTGGTCTCGTATAATTTTTAAGTTTGGAGCTACCAGACCACTTGTCACTCGGGAAGAAAACTTGGTTAAAATCCCCTATGAGAAGCCAGGGTTTCGTAGATGGGTCTATAGATTCTATAAACTCCCATAATTTGTGTCTTTTATGGCGCTTGGGAGGACCATAAATGTTGGAAATTATGACAGATTTACCAGCAGGCAGTAAAAGGTACCCATGAATCCAGTACTTGCATTTAGAAACAAGTTGAAATACAAGAGGTTTACTCCAAAAAATTGCAAGACCCCCACTTCTACCCTTAGCATCAACATTCAAAACATAGTCAAAACCCAGACTAGAGCACAAAATATTAAGCTTGTCAACTGAGCATTTGGTTTCTTGGAGGCATAATACATCTGGTTTACATTTTAGGCAAATTTTTTTGAGTCTAGTCCTTGCCGAGGTTTTGCCTAGACCTCGACAATTCCAAGATAAGACCTTCATGGCTCCCGTGGGGGTTGTTTTGGTACAACCACCCTAAAACCTATCGAGAAATTCTTTAGCATCTCACATATGCTCTCCATTTCCGAGTCAGTCTCCTCTAAGGTCATTTCTCTAACTGGTTCCTCCGATTTGGCTCTTTTTGGTGACTCTGTAGACTCCTCATCTTCCAAATCTTCAATTACCACACCTTTTCTTTTTCTTGGGGGTAGGATAATCTCCAAAGTCCACAGCTTCGGTTTCTTTGGAAGTTGTCCAGCTTGTAACTGTTGTTCCTCTTCCTCCCCCCATCTTCGTTTGTGTGTATTTCGTCCACCTAAGTTGGGCCCAAATGGTAAGGTCTCAATTGCAACTACCTTTCCTTGTTCATGAGCAGTCCAGTCAGATGGGCCAAACCCGAACTGGCCCATATTCCTTTTTATTAGATCCCAGATGTTTTCTAAAAGGAGTCTGGGTTGGGTGATGTCACCCAAAAGCTCCGGGGTTAAAAGTTGAACACCCCTTAGCATATTGGCTTCCTTTAACTCGATAGCATTCCCTACAAGTAAGTTCCTCGGAGGTAAAGGAGTGATGGTCCCAACTGTCATGCTATCATCAAAGTCAATATTCCCGCCATGCCCTGATGCACTACCTTCCTCCTTTTGATGTTGATGTTGCTCATCGAGGGGTTTATAAAAAGAGTTTTCAAAGAGAGTGCAAGATTGACTCCAGAAATTCAGGTCTTCAGCAGATGATAGTGTGTTGTTTTCATTGAATAGAGGGTAAGTTATAGGATCCCAAACTAATTTTCCTGTACCCATAACCATACCCTCATCCTCACAATCCATCCAACATAGAGGGAAAAATCGTTGCCTAGCATTATCATCCTGCTCCAAGAAGTGGACAATCTCTTGGTGGGGGAGAGGAAAGACATGGGCAGGGGGTGTTGTATAGAAACGGGCAGCTTCATGTTGACGCTCAGGGTCAGCCTCTAAGGCTTCAATCTCAGGAACAGAAATGACTTCCCTCTGCTGGAGATTTATGGTATATATATTTAAAGGAAGAGATTTGAAACAAATGATAAAAGTTGTCTAACTCATATATAGAGGAAAGCACAAATAAGTTTAGTCAACAATATCTATATCTATACTATATTATATGGCTCCACCCCTTATGGTTGGTCAAAAACAGAGAATTAAAAAATTAAAAAAGAAAAAAAAATCACCACTCTCTCTCCCCACTCACTCCCCCACTTCTTTAAAAAAATAAATGAATTAAAAAAAATACAAAAAACAATTAAAAATTAAAAAATGTCACCACTCTCTCTCTCCACTCACTCTCTCATATGAGGTAATTTCAAACTGGTCCTAAATATTTTATTTATTTTAGATGAGTCTTACATATTTGTATAATTTCTCAAATTAGTCCTAAATTGGTTCTAACGAGCATGCCAAGCCCCTAGTTACTTTTAATGGAAAGCTATTTTTTTTTTACCCTGGTATTGGAAAACTATTTCGTCATAACTAAGTGCTAGATATAAATTGATTATGAATTAATTGAGTCAAAATTCTAAAGATGGAGCGAGCAACATTGAAAAAAAAATTTTAATAACAAAGCAATACACGTGTGTGCTCTTTTTGGTCTTTTTTAGAAAAAGTCAACAATCAGCTAACATAGTTGAACACTTGAACCCATAAATTTGACATTTTTGGGGCAAATCAGCCCATTAATTTAGGGCCTTACCTCGATCAGTTTTGGGTTTTTCATAAACCAGATGGGCTTAATATAAAGCAAGTTATAAAAAGTAGTTGCTCTTAAAGTTGTGGAATTCAAACCCCCCTTACGCGAGTTTTTTTGCTCGGATTATAATATGCTTTTATCATAATCGTAATAAGTATGTTCGTTTGCGTTTATTTTTTGATCAAATTATAATCTTGATTTTTTTATAATCAAACACACCCAATTACACTTATACCCCTATATATATACCTATAATTACTTATACTCTAATACATTCAATCACACATCACAAGGCTAAAATAGTAATTTACCTGAAATGGTAGACCGATTCTGTCAACGGTGGACCGAATATCGACCTGAGAATGATATCAAGCCCAACGTTCGGTCCACCGATGCAAAAAATGGTCGACCGAATACTTGAAATGAGCCACATTGAATTTTTTTTTTTCGGGTCCGGAGTGCTTTTTTACATCCTCTCTCATCTTGTGCCAAACGGTGGACCATTTTTTTGATAGTCCACCGAATGTCGGGGCCTGATTACTACATTTTAGTCCTTTTGGTCCACCATTTCGGTGGCAAACATAGAATGGTCGACCAAACGAAATAAACACCTCACAAGTTGCCTATGATTATAATCATATTTTCACGATTCCCAAGGCAAACAGTGACAAAATCTGATTTTTTTAAAAAACAACAATCACATCCAAACACACTTTGATTATTAGTCAAATCACATCTTACTTTTTCCTATTTTTTCCAACTTTTTCTTCCATTTCTACCCCTATACAATTTATCAATTTTCTTACCCTTCTATCTACCAACCACAATCTTTACATACCCATTTCAATAATTTCACACCAAATAATCAACTTTCATCCAAACACCAATACACAAATAATCAACTTTGATTATAATTATGCTCTGGTTATAATCAGAGCAGATTTTATTATAAGCGCAAACGAACTGACAACAATAATATATCAAAAATCAGAGAATACATAATATCAGAAATCAGCAATAATATATCAGAAATCAAAGGTACAATTAGTACATGAACAACTGTTAAGGAGTTCAAGAATGGAGTATCAAGAATCTTGGAGTTGGACCCATAAAATGCTTTTGGACACTTTATAAATGAAGCTATACTTCACTGACAAGAATGGAGTCTCACTGTCTCAGTAATTAATATGTCACAAATTTTCAGCAAATTTACCATGAATCTCATTATTATATTATGGAACCCTAAAATCTCAAATTGTTACTTTCCTTGTCCAACATACCCACTTAACTCATCTAAAAACTAGCCCCTCCATCTTCTCTTAAAACTTAACTCATCTAAAAACTAGCCCCTCCATCTCTTTAAGAGAAGGGCTATGTTATAGGAAACTTGAGTGTTCAAACACTTGAGCTTTTCACGATATGATCAAATAAAATTATCTTGACATTTGTGTAATAATTTTTTTTTAAAAAAAAATTTGCATGTGTTGAAAATATATTTTATTGAATAAGTTCTGCATGATACATTCTACCATGAAAATTATATACATATAAATACACAAAGAAAACAATTAATACATTTAAGATTCAACTATTCAATTACCTTATTAAGAATCAAATATTGACTAATTAATTTAATAAATAAAGATTACATATTCTCATATTTCTCAACTGCACGAATCTCAAAACATATTTATTGAATTGAGTTATCGAAAACTATATAGACTTTCCCTTCTTGAGAGAAAGAAAGAAAGAAAGAAAAGAGAGAGAAACTAACAACAAAAGGTATTAAGAGTAAAAATGCTTTCATTCAACATCAAGATCTCAGTGTTCCCTCATACAATCAAGCTGAGAGGCTTTTTACTAAATTTCTGCAAAAGAAGGATTGGTGAAAAGTAAAAGTAAAAGCCATACCTAATTGAGAATCATGAGTCTTCATTCAAAAAGATGAAAAAATATTCTATTGTCTGTTAGTTCAAAAGAGCCAAAGGCTGTCCACACGTGTGATTTCACTAGCTATACCTCTCTTACTGACCCCCACCCTCTTTTCATTCCCTTTTAATTTCTTCTTCTGCATGATCATGTTGTTCATAGATGATATTTCTTTGGTCATAATTAAAGCAGCTGATTCAAGATGATGATTCCACTCTCATTACCCAGATTGGCATTCTCCTTTTCATTCTTACAGTGGGGAAGTTCACTATTGTGTCTTCTTCTGCTGACCATCTGCATGTGAAACACTAGGATTTAACATGTCTGATAATCATAGAATGCCATTTGATTAGTGACTTCTCTTTTTTAATTTAAATGTTTGTAATATGAGGAAAAGACTAATTCATACTTTAGAGATGTTAAAAAAAATGGGTAAACATACAACTTTGTCCCTAAAAGATACAATAGTTGATAATTTAATTCCTGAAGGCTGAAAGTTCACATTATACACTTTAGTCTTTGAAACTCGTGGAGGCAATACAATGTAGTTCTTTAAACCTTGTTAAGAGTTGTTATGAGTTATGTAAGTAGTTGGGTAGTATGTAATTAATATAGGTAGGTAGGAGAGCTTGAGCCTTGTATATATATTCCCTTGTGGCTATGTGAAAATGGGAAGAAAAAGTTATCCAATCTGGTCTTTGTTTAACAAACCTAATTTATAAAAACTAACTTGCAGGGACACAAGGACTAAAATGTATTGGTTCTACGACTTTTAGGAACTAAAGAGTGTACTAAACTAGATTTTCATTTTTCGGGATTGAATTGTTAACTCATGTATTTTTCGGGGACCAATTTATATGTTTACTATAATAAAAACACCAAAGATATAAGATTGCATATCATGCAGGCCTAGCTAGCCCCCCCCTAGATTCTTCTTGCATTTGTAAGGCCATATATCTGATATCTTCATTGAAGCATGTATAGTGAAAATTCAAACTCTACCTCTAAGGAAGATTATGATGATTAAAAACTTAGAAAAAGGTGTGGTTCAATCTATAGTAGGTCCCATATAGATTATAGAATTCATTTCCTCTAAATGCATCAAAATGTTGGTTTCATTAAAAATATAATTGACATATCTACATGTTTATTTATGATTTATTTCATCAACCTACAAGTTTTTTTTATAAGTGGCTAGCATATGGTTCAAAATCCTTTCAGTTAGTTTCAGAAGTCATCATAGCTTCCTGAGATTGCAGAAGTACTCTGTTAATTAATACATAAACCACAAGAGATAAGAATCAGATTATTTTTCTAATGGAGTGTGTGAGGATTTCTGGCCCCACAAAATTCAGTATTCCACCATTGTCCACTTGCAAGAAAGAGACATTTTTCAGATAGACCCACCTGGATGTATATGTTGATATATATATACATAGAGGAATCTATAACTTCTTTTGACGTCTCAAATTTAACTTTAATTTAAAAGAGAAAAGCTTGATATACCTCAATCATGAAAAGCAAATTAAAAAAGCCTTTGTAAACGCCACTGGGTTCCCCAGAGTGGCAGAAAAAAGTTTTATGCATTCTGTTATGATTTTCTTTTGCCTTAGCTCCTAGATGTAGCATTTGACATTTTGAAAATGACTCACTGTGTTGACTTGTAGGAACTGAATCTAGAATGATGAAAAATCTGAAGTAAACTCAATTTACAAAAAATTAAAAAATAAATATACATATTTTTTTCAAGTCATTTGTTAGCTATATATAAGTTGCTTAATAAAAACATGATACATATCATGTTTTATTAAATTGAATATAAGTTATAGAGCTTTACATACCAGATATTCTAATTATTTCATTTTAGAGGGTACCTCAACGTAATATTCATACAAGTCCAATAGCTGAAAAATGTGACTTCCACTATCTATAGACGATATCTGAGATCTGACAAACTTCGAATACTTTTTTCAAACGAATATAGATGGGTACCCTAAATATCCATTAAAAATTTGTCATCCCCATTATTACTGGATTGGTTCTTCTAAAAACTTTTTGTCCTTAGGTTGTTTTGTCCTTGAAATCAATCATTAAAAAACATGTTACTTTGTTGGCACAACTTCTAGTAGGACCTACTTTTAACATTTTTGTTGTATGAATCATGAGTGTCTCCCATAATAGTTTAGATGAAAAATATTCACATTCGAGCCGGGTAGGACTACAAGTACAAGGGCAACAAAGCTATTTTACAAAGTATTTAACGCAAACGCTTTCATAAGTCTCGAATCCAAGACCGTTAGTTAAGCTAGATCAACTCCTAACCAATTGAACCACAGGTTTGGTGATAACTGATATATATAAATATTTAAATGTTGATTTGTTTCTAATAGATTGGAACTAAATTAAGAATCACTGCAGAATCATTACCTGAATTTGGTGACAAGGTGGTGCAGGAAGATGGAAGCTTCCAGCCTGGACAAGTCAAGACCAGGACACAGCCTTAGTCCTCCACCAAATGGAGTGAAACTGCTACTGCTACTGCTAATGTCTTTGTCCTGTAAATAATAATACAATCTTCAAATTCAATCACTCAAAGACACAAAAATAACATATATGATTGAAACCTTAAAATAAACCAAATAGCTAGTTGAAGATAAGAGGATGCTGTCTGTCTTACTTGCCACCTCCATGGGTTAAACTGATAAGGATGCTCATAGTTAGCTTCATCTAGATGAACAGATCTAAAATATGTAAAAACATGCCATCCTTGTGGTATTAGAATCCCTTTTATTTCAACATCTTTCATGGCCTTTCGGAATACACCCATTATAACATTTCCCATCCTCAAAGTTTCTGTGATAACCTGTGGAAATTGAACACACAAATTGGCTTAGTAATTTCAGGGGATTTTACTTAATATATAATAAGAGAAAACTTACTTTTTAGTCCATAAATTTATTTCAAAACTATGCTTTAGTCCCTAAATATTGGAAATACACTTTTTGTCTTTAATTTTTTACAAATATCAACTATTTAGTCCACATGTAACATTTTAGGGACTAACTAGTCAACGTTTGTAAAAAAAATTAAGGAACAAAAAGTGTATTTCTAATATCAAGGGACTAAATTGTTGTTTTAGGACAAGTTCATGGACCAAAAAATAAGTTTCCTCCGAATTTTAAAAAAGGTATTTAATGGTGAGCGATGTCCTTACTGTTTGAGTAAATGGTAAAGACATGTAATCGCTCCAATTCAAGGGCTCTCCAAGTTGATCTTTGAGTTCCTTAAGTTTCATATTTTCCTCCTGAGGTTCATTGTAATTCATTCAAGTAAAATCAATCAGGAAATTAGTTCTATGACTTTCTTAAGGCTAGTCATATATGGAGACATGTTAGTATAGCAAGCAAACTTTTTGGTAGAATTTACCTTTGACATATATATTTGTATATATCTCTTCATAATAAACTTGGCCTATCTACTTTTTATAGACAAATTCTATCATTTTGTTTTTGAGAAAATTCATGACAGATTTTTAAGTGAGTAACTAACATTTTGACCCCTAGATTATGTGACCACTATCAGTTTATATCCCTAGATTTTTGATACCCCAAAAATTCATAACTCGTTGCAATTTAGTCCCTTTAGGGGACTAAATCATGCATTTCAATAAATCAAGGACTAAACTGATAATGGTCATATAATATAGGGATCAAAATGTTAGTTTACTCATTCTTAAGTAGGCAAAGCAAGTCATGAAGAGACATATAAACATGTCAAACAGTTTTTTTGAGGAAGACTCACTCCAAACATGTTTTACATATTTCTTCACCATTACCATGGTCTACTTAAAAAAATCAACTTTTCAAAATCCATATCAAGATGACTGAGAAATTACATAATCTTCAAGATATGTCATAATATATAAATACCGTTAATTGTTGCAAAGCAGAAGGGCATTCTGATAGATACTTTATGGCTATAGCAATAAGAACAGGCACAGAATCTTCTCCAGGAATCATCATGTCAATTACATTATCTGCTATCAATTTGTCTGTGAAATGCTCACTTGCATCATTCAGTAGCACATCCACTACATCTCTTGGTATTTTTGAGATTCCACTGTCTCTCTTTGCTTGGATAATTTTCTGCACTAATTTGATCATTTTCTTTTTGGCCTAATGAAACCAAAAAGCTCAAAGTCATTACCATAAAAGAAATAACTTAATTTTTTTAATGAGGAAACTTAATTTCAATGGCTGAAAGATTGGTGGAACTTCATTTATCAAAATGCTTGCAATATTAGCCTTCCTTTTTATCTCCTTAATTTTTTTGAGTAAAATGACATTCTAATCCCTAAATTATATGGGCGATGTCATTTTAATCCCTTTTAAATATTTGGTTTAGTTCCTGAAAGTTCATGACTCATTACAAGTTAGTCCCACCATGAACATTCTAACTATGTACAACTCAATCCTTGGAGGGGCTAAATTGCAACAAATCATGAATTTTTTAGGACTAAATCAAATACTTTGAGAATTTACTGACTAAAATAATAGTATTACATGATACAAGGACTGAATTTGGATTCTGAAAAGTTGATTTTTTTAAGTAGAGTGATAAAGTTGATTTTTTTAAGTAGAGAGTGATAAAACATGTTTCATAGATTGGGTAGAGAGTGAAAAATTGATTTTACCACTACAAACATATTTTATCACTCTCTACCCAATCATGAATTTTTCAATTGACTTGCCTGTAAAGAGTGATAAAGTTTAGTTCCTGGTAGGTTTATGGGTAGAGACATGAGGCCAGAGATGAATTGTTGGAAATGTTTTCTTAGAAGCTCCATTTCTTCTCCTGGATCCAAACTAATCAATGCCTTTACTAGTAATTGGAAGGCAATCTGCATTATAAAATGAAAAAAAAAAAAAAGGAAAAGAAAAAGTACTTATTGGTATCTTAAAAAGCAATGAGTATTATAAGCATAAAGATTGTGAATCTCACAGTCTTCTCTAGCTAGCCAATATAATTCATGAAAAATGATTACAAACCCCATTAGGATATTACCAGATTTACTTTTCAAGTTGTAGGGCTATATGGCAAATTGAAACTCAGGTATGAGTCAGAGACAACTAAAAAATTGATGGTTACATTTACAACTCAATACAAAATCACAAAAAAAAAAAGATTGAGAAAGAGAAAGTGAAAGAGAGAGAGAGAGAGATAGAGGCTTACTTTAATTTGTTATACAACTTTGAGAAAAATTCTTTGGTCCCATTACCCATTTTATAAAAGATAGGCAGATTAAACTAGCTAATTCTATAATTAAAAGTCTTAATGTAAAAGTAAGTAGGTTTTTCTAATTAGGTTCACACTGCTTACTGTCATAGATTACATTCACATGACTTATTTTATACTTAAAATTTTGGGTGAAATTTCATTTTGGTTTTAAAACTTTAATTTGTTTGAAAAAATCTTCAATAAATATGATGAGACAAGTTGACTGGTATAATTTTACATTGGACATGTGTTAAAGTTGGAAAATTGTGAGTATATATGTGTCCAATAAAGTCTCACATTATCTAGATTAATGAAAAGTGAGGAGTTTAAAAATTAAAATATGAAAATAAAGAATAACTAAACAAAGATAAATATATAAATTTCGAATATTCAAACCCCCATGTAATCAAGACATCAAGCTAATTAAATCATTATATAACATTTATTGTTAGGAGTAACAAAAAATAGCCAGGCATCAAGAAAAAAAAAAAATTTCAATCCACAAAATAGTAAACTAAAATCAATGACTACCTAACTAATAACCATTTCTTTAATAGTTCTTTTTTTTTTCTTAATCTCTTTTATTACTTTTCAAGATATAACATTTGTCAAGTCAGGTGTAAGAGGATATATAAAATATAAATAAATGTGTCATAATATATTTAACAGTTATTTTTAATAGAGTTGTGATTTCAATTTTTTAGAAAGCGAAAAAAAAAGGAAAAAACAATTTTAGGATCAAAATAAAATTTGACCTGAATCTTTATTACCAAAATAAGGTTTTGACTATTTAATATGTAGACCCTTTTTAAATCTTGTGAAAAGAAAAAAAAACATTTGTGAACATGCATGGTTGACAAATGATGTAGCAAGCATGGCTTCAGAAGACAGGAATGCCTTCTCTAAGCATCATAAAGATCGCCATCATATCATAGGAAATTTAGAAGAGTAAATAATTAAATATTTTAATCTTTGAAAAATATAGGAGTTCACAATTCAATTCTTAAAAGTACAGTTTATACACTTCAGTTTCTAAAACATCATAGAGACAATACAATTTAATTCTTTTACACTATTTTTTAAGAACTAATTTCTAAAGATAAACAGATTAAAACATATTATAAACTTTCAGGAAATAAAAAAAAAAGTCAAAGGGTCATTTTGGTCTTAAATATATGTCTTAATGTTCCATTTGATCCTTCATGTTTTGAAATGTTCAAATTGGTCCTAAATATTGACAAAATATTTAATTTTAGTCCCAAATTATTAAATATAGTCATATTTATCTCATTTCAAGTTCAGATATGAAGAGTTCAGATCTATGTTTTGAAATGTTCAAATTGGTCCTAAATATTGACAAAATATTTAATTTTAGTCCCAAACTATTAAATATAGTCATATTTATCTCATTTCAAGTTCAGATATGAAGAGTTCAGATCTATATTCTCAAATAGTACTTTTTCTATCCATTTGGGGTCGTCATTAAAATGAGGTCAAATCAGTCTCGAAAGTAGACTGCGCATTTTACAATCAAACAAGCGAAATTAATCATATCTTTCTCGTTTCAAGTTCGAATACGACGAATTTAGAGCTACAAGTTACTTTTAATAAGTCCTTTGAACTTGAAATGAGATACAAGAGAAATATGACAAAATTCAATAATTTAGGACCAGAATGAAACATTTTGCCAAACTTTAGGACCAATTTGAACATTTTAAAATATATAAGACTAAAATGAATAGTAGGGTATACAAGAATCAATCATTTTAAAAAGAAGAAGAAGAAGAAGAAGCATCATCTTGAGGTCCATCATCTAAGCAGAAAAAAAAAATAGAAAAAAGATTAAAGAGAGACAATTAAATGATTAATTAACTTACACATTTGGCTTCATCTTGAATGTAAACAGGACGATCCTGTGTCCAATTAGCCATAGATTTCTGAACATAATTGTTCATCTCTTTGGTGATCTGAGACTTGAGATTCTGAGACTTGAAGAAGCTTCCAACGAGGCCATGAATTCTCCTATGAAGGCTTCCATTGATGGCCAAAATAGAAGATTCTCCCATTAACTCAGAAAGAGACTTTGGATATGAAGGAACGAAAACTGTTGCATCACTTTGCAGTACAAATTTATTAACCTCTGCATCTGTTGAAACTATTGTAGCACTCCCAAATATGTGTGATTTAAACACATTCCCATACCTGAAAATCAATATTATTAACCCCCCAAAAAATAAAACAAATCCATTCATATATGATATGGAATTATATATATATAAGAGAAATAAACATAGACTTACGGTATTTTCACTGAGAAAATTAACAAAAGAAAAAACATCTTAGTTTTTTTTTTTCTTTGAATCAACCATGAGTTTTTCTAGCCTATTGTTTTGACAGTATCGATGAAGATTGATCTTGTTTAAATCAAGTAAGATTACATGAGAGAAAATTTTCCCACCAACTATTTTACACATGGATTCTCAACCCTCAACCAGCTGGTTCATGCAAAGGTGAAGAAAGATTGATATATAGATAAAATTAATTAAGAAAAACAATTTTTATTTGGTCCCTGAATTTATATTGAATCAATGAATCAGTCTCTGAATAATCAAAATATACTACTCAATCTGAAATACAAATTCAATACAAATTAGGGACTAAAAATACCAATTTAGTACAAATTCAGATACTAAAAAGCATAAAATCAGTTTAAATTAAACTTAAGGATCAAATCTTTGACAGTTGAAATATTTCAAGAATCAAAACGTGTATTTCGATTATTCAAAAACTGATGATTCATTGACTTAGTGTAAATTCAAGGATCAAATAGTAAGTTTTTTCTAGAATGAAATTTGGTGTAAATAAGTCGAATTTTGATTGAGAAATTAAGCTCATAAGATATATAGAATATTAGTGTGTATATATATATATATATATATATATATATATAGGCTTACATACATGAGGCGTCGCCTGTTGATGAAAGTATCAGGGCTAAGAGAGTAAGCAGAGGAAACGTATTCAATGGTTTCACCGATGAAAGGCCATCCAAGAGAGCCTAATGGAACCTCATTTCTGGAGTTCTTATTAGATTTGGTCAAAGTGATGAATAATCTGAAACTTTTCTTGTACAAGAAGAGAATGGACAAAACTAGAATTAAGGCTGTCACAAGCAAAACACAAACCACGTTTTCCATTGTTTTTCTTGTTTCTCTCTAGCCTCATCTCTCTTTCTATATGTGTGTGTATATATATATATACACAATAGCACTAGCTTGCTTTGGCTTGAGACTATGCGTAATGAACACCATATGGTGGTCACTTTTCATAAAAAATTGCATCTTCTAAATTTTTCTTAATTGGTTTTTGGTCAAATTGCGCTTTTAGTCCTATCTCAATTTGGTCTCGTAACTTTTTTGTTACACGTTTAATTGGTCTCATATATTTTGCTCGTGTTGCAAATTTGGTTTCGTATCACTTTTCATCTCATATCTTCTAGTCAGGTTGTTGCAAAAAGTTTTACAGTGAGTCCCACCTAATCCAAAGGTATGAGATTAGTTCTGCACCTAACCCAAAAAAATGAGACCAATTGTGCAATTTGATCAAAAATATATAAGACCAATTATGCAATCTAACTCAAAGATATGAGACTAAAATTATAACATAAGACCAAAATTACAATCTGAGCAAAAGATATGAGACCAAAAGTACATAAAAAAGTTACGAGATCAAACTGAGACTTAAATCAAAGTTATGGAATTTAAAGTGCAAATCTGTATATTAGTTTGAAAGCAATTAAAAGATAATAAAATAACGTGTAATTTAAAACAACTCTGCAATGTACAAAGAGAATTTATCAATAAAAATAATTATCTTTATATAAGGTCTTATATATTAAATGATATTTGAAATATACAATACTAACCACCTAATAATTTTTTATATAGTTTTTAGCAAAGAATATTTATTTATTAAAATAAAAGTAATAATAATAATAAACTAAAGCCCATGACCATATAAATTATCCGTGGAAATATAATGTAGAAGTTGAAGTAGGGTGGCCTCGTGCTTTCATGTGAGATTCAATAAGTCCAACCACACATGTGTGTATATATAATTATATATATATAGTATTCCTTCATCATCATCATGGTAATCATTATCTCCCTCTTTACTTTCAAAATCATATTTCTTTAATATATAAACCAAGTTTTTAAAATCGGACCGAACATTGAACCGGTCAAAGCAGTAATTTAAAGTTCAATAATTCAACGGAGTTCAATCGGAGTCGGACTATTAATAATTAAATAAATTAAAAATAATATATTTAATTTAGTATAATAAAAATATACTAATAAATACTATTAATATAGAATAAACTTTTTAAATTTAAGCTTGAAAGAGTAAGAAAGTGAGAACTAAGAGAATAAAAGATCAAATATTGAAGTGAAAACTACCAAGTAACTTATTATTTTAAGTTTAAACTTAATAAGAAAAAAAATCTTTTAAAATATCATCATTTTAACCTAAAAAAGTTTTTTTTTAAAAAAAAAGAACAAAAAAGCCTGAACCGGTTCAACCCAAAACCGTCCGATTCAAGGCGGGTTTTTCAATTTTTTGCCCAGTTCGTCTAGTTCTTCATCTAGGCGGTTTTGCGAGCAACTCAAATCGGACCACTGGCCGATCCCCGATTCAACCGGTCTGGCCGATCCGATTTTTACAACCATGATATAAACTAAATCAATACAGAAGACTAAAGTTGTAAAATTATTTGAAAAGAGGACGTGAATAAATTATAACTTTATAAGTATAACCCTTTTAATTATTTAAAGAAATGAGAAGAAGAAAATAATGTCCCAATCAATTGTTCCCGTGAGCTCTCATGTTATGATGATTCCCATCTTTCTCATAATATATGCATGGTAGCAGAGACCACCACATGCATGTGCCTTAATTTATTATTTTCCTTTCTTTTACCACTATTGCTCTTCCAATTATTTGATAGACTACTTAATTAATCAAAGATAATTTAAGAAAAATAGTTATATAAAATTTCTTATATCTTTGTTATCTAATTCTTTCAATTATAAATTTTTTTTATATATTTTTTTATGATTGGTTATAAAAAAATGATTTCAATACTTTCTTTTTAAGGAAATTCTAAGATGCAACTTGGGGGTATGCTTGTAATTGCAGATAATTGTGAGGTGGCATAATCTTCATTTTCTAAGTAATTTAATGTTGAGAAATAATAAAAAAAACATTTTTAACTAATTAAAATAGTGTACAAAGTTACATCACAAATTGCATGTGGATACAACTTGGATGCAACAAGTTACATCATAGACTAACCCTTCTTTTTATTATGAGTAGTCATGCATAAAATTTTTATCATATCAATATTTATTGGTAAGCCTATGCAACCTCACTAACTATTTATTGGTAAGCCTATGCAACCTCACTAACTACAACAACAAAGAGCTTTTTACAAAAGCCTATGCAACCTCACTAACTATTTCACACAAAAGTATTAAAAACTATTGGTAAGAAAAGAATGGTAACAATGTCCTCTTGATTCTCTCAAACCAACTCCTAATAGACTAGATGAATAAATGAAAAAACTTAACATCACTTGAGAGAAAATTAGAGAATATGAAGAAGAGGATTGATTTCACATTTCAGTCAAGACAAATTAGCTTTTCTTCTTGGAGTAATTCACTGATTCCATAAACCCCCATTGGCTTCTCTTTTGCTGATGCTGGCGCTTAAGAAGAGGAAAGTATAGTGTTAATATTTAATATAGTACACATGACAAGGGATATATGTGTTGTAAATAAGTCAAAGTCAACTATTGGGTGTGTCAAATTAAGCCCACATTGCTTGCATCAAGAGAGTTTAAAATGTAGATATATATTAAGTTGTGATATGGGAAAAGTAAATAGGCCAAGTGGAAGGTGAGCCTCGCGCACATAGAACCGGTCACAAGAAGGGAAACTCAGTTGAAAACTGTCGATTCCCCCCTTTGAGCAATCCCCAACAATATCAGTATCTTTCTTAAGAGCAGCAAAGCATGAAATAACACTACCTAATTCTATAGTTAGATGGTTTATTTGTAGTTTTTTATTCTGAATCAATTCATAGTGTACGTAGATGCGAAATTTTGAAGTGATATAGAAACTTGTACACAAATATCGAACCTAAGCTTGTTATCACAAAATGAATTATCAAGTTTTTTGACCAAAAAAAAAAAAAACTATTAAAAAGTTTGCTTAAAAGAGTGTTATGTTTTTCAAACAGAAATTGGACTACAAATGTACCTCTTCTATGACCTTTTGCGAATTATTCACCATTCCAAACTGAACACTGTGTATGCCTCAAAATGTATATATATATATATGATGAAGCAGAATGGAGAAAACAATTGAATTTATTCAAAACTACAAAATAAGCCTGGTAGAATTGCATCCCGGCATAATTCTGAAAGTCTAAAACTAAGTGGATGGTATATTAATTACCAATATTGTAATTAAAATGCTTATTGTGATACCAAGGAAAATAAGTAAATTACCGGAGGTTTTATTCTAGGGCTTAAAAATGAGCTATTAATATATCGAAGTTGACCTTTAATTTGTTAACGTGAACACCAGAAATTGATATCTTCTTACTTTGACGTGAATTATGAAGTTGAAATCTACATTCTTTAAAATTCGATTCTTGGGGTAGAAGAGGACCAGAAATGAGATTCCTAAGAGGACCATCTGTAAGCCATTTATCATACCAAAGTGAAGTTTGTGCACCAGAATGGATGATTTTTTTAACTCCTAACTCCAAGACAGATGTACCTCTCTTGATGCATTTGAGAAGAATAGAAGACTTTAATCTACTCTTGAGTCTTGAGTCTATGATTACAAATCCTAGCCCAAGGGGAAGAAGCCTCATGTTTCAAGCGCCAAACTAGCTTCCCTAGGAAAGCTTGATTTCTTTCAAAAGTTTTAAAAATGCCAAGGCCACCTTCATGAACAGGAAGAGAAACTGGTTTTTGGGACTGGCAACGTTTTTCCTTTGCCTTCCCTCAGGATATTATACATGCTATTCTCAGTATCCCTACTAATCCTCTCTCAAATGCCCATGATGTCATTAGTTGGGACCTTCCTCCAATGGGGAATATTCAATCAAATCTGCCTATTTTCTTCAACTTCACTCCAAAGACTACCCTACTCAAAACCTGAAATGGGTGTGGAGTCTCAAATGTCACCCAAGAATCAAATTTTTGGTTTGGCTCCTTTGTCACAATTCTGTTGCCACTACTCTTACTCTTGCCAACAGAGGTTTGAATATTTACCCCTACTGTATCCTCTGCGGTCAACATGATGAGTCTCTTGAACACTTATTCCAAACATGCTCGACCTCTATTATGATTTGGAAGATGTGTTCCTTTCCCAATACTATATCTGCTAATGACTTTCTTTCTTGGTTTAAGCACTGTGCAACATGCGATGAACCATCCTCTCTTAATATTCCTTTCGGAACAATTTTCCTTTACTGTATTTGGAATATCTGGTTGGCACGAAATAGGAAGCTTTTTCATTATGAACCAATATTTCCTCATGCAATCTTCCATTTTGCTCTCAAAAGAGCAGCTGAATTTCATCACCTTGGTAATCATCATACCACTACAATACAGAACAACAACCCTACTTTCATCTCTTGGAAACCACCAGATGAGGGCTGGTTTAAACTCAATACTGACGGGGCGTGTGAACCTTCTTCTAAGAGCATTGCTGCTGGAGGGTTAATCAGAGATCATTGGGGAAATTGGGTGACGGGTTTCTACAAATTCTTGGGCACTGGGAACAGTTTGCTTGCTGAATCTTGGGGAATCTTACTGGGTTTAAAACTAGCTCTTGATTATGGCATTAAAAGAATATGGCTTGAATCGGACTGCTTGTGCTTGGTTGACCTTCTGTCATCTAATAATGATTATAGTTTACATCACTTGGCCCCAATCCTTAATTCTTGCAGGTCTTTAACTACCAATTTTGAGAGTTACAAAATCTCGCATGTTCTACGTGAAGGAAATCAGCCTGCCGACGCCCTTGCTGGACAGGCTCTCAAGAATTGTTGCTGTTTTTCTGTGTTTGATACATGCCCTGCTTTTGTCTCAGGAGCCTGCGCTGCTGATGGTTTTGGAGTTTCCTTCCCTAGGGGAATTGGTTGACTACCTTCTTTTGGGCTTGTAGTTGTCTTTGTTCCTTCTGTTGTTGTCTCTATGCTACTTTCCTTCTGTGTTGTTTATCGTTTGCACTGTTATCTTTAATTTCCCTGTATCAAACTCTGTTCTTTCTTAATGCATCATCTTTCTACGAAAAAAAAATCTACATTCTTTAATATGAAAAGTAACCAAAAATAAAAGAAAATCTTACAAATTCCTAAGCTAAATGTAAGTGACATATTAATTTAAAGAAAACTAGAAAAATCTACTTATGATTAAGATATATATATATATATTTGTCCTGGGAAATATTTTCATAGAAGTATGTTACAGTTTTGAAGTGGCTCAGCTAATTTTGTACTTGGATGCTTTGAAGTTAGTATCTTATGAAATCAATTCAAAAGTTAAGTAGATGAGAAATTTTAAAGTAGCAATAGAAATTTGCATATAATATCATTCATAGATCAATTTGAGAAACTTAAATTTCAAAATTCATGGTGGCGGTACCATCTGTTCACGTAATCATGAAGTAGCTAAAAGGAAATACTTGGATGTAAATTAATAAGAGAAAAGGAAAAATGGAACTTTGATACTTTTGTGAATTTGTCCAATTTGGGACAGTAATAAATATGCAATTCTTGGAGAGAGGTTTGGCGATAAAGCCCTTTGCAGTTCAGTGTGTCCAATTTGGGACAGTAACAGTATACTATTATTTTTTAAAATATAAATTATTATGTAACTCTTTGATGATCGCAGGATTAAATTTTCTGTTTAAACATAAATAAAAATTTTTGGTGCAAAACAAAATTTATACTAATTTAAAAGTTTTTTTTCCTAACATCTAAGATATTTTATAATTTTATATAATAAATTAATATGGTGTCAAACTTTAATTTTTGTTAAAAGGTATATTGTTGATTGGTTCAAGAAGTTATTTTTTGTCAGGCAAAAGTACTATTGGTACCCCCAACGTATGTGGTTATTTTCAGTTATACCTTCAACATTTTTTTTTTGTCAATTATACCCCAGACGTTTCACATTTGAGTCAATTATACTCCAACTCGACATTTTTTTTTTAACTTTTAAGGTCCCAATGTTTCCATTATCTAGAAATCTTCCATTCTCTCAAGATTTTTCTTTCATACGAGTCTCTAATTAATTACAGAATAATCCAGAATGTTTGTCATCTTTAACGAGCTGATCTCTGCAATTGAGAAACTCGAAAAATCTCTCCCCTATGGCTTCCATAGTTCTAGCAACTACACACAAACTCGCCAGTGAGTCTCGAATACAAAGAAATCGAGCAGAAATACCAATAGCTCTAATTCTCGCGTTAACACATAATCTCTGGTGACAGTGCCGTCGTGGTCGTCCAAATTGAGAAGTAAAGTAACTCAAAACCCTTTTGGAAAGAGAGCCAAAATAGAGAAAATGAGTGAGAGAGGCGGTTGTAAGGGAAGAAAAATGGATGAGAATGACGTAATTTAGGGGAGACCAAGAAGCTGAGGAGGACAACGAGAAGAATCATGTCAATGGAAACAAGGATAGAGGGGACGACGATGAAGTGTGGTGGTGATGTTTTAGGGTAAGAGAAGGAGGGTTGTTAATGGCTTCTAAGGACCTGTTTGTAAGGATGACAAACATTTTGGACTATTCTGTAATTAATTAGGGGTTGAGGTATAATTGACTCAAATGTGAAACGTCGGGGATATAATTAACAAAAAAAACTTTAAGGGTATAACTGAAAATGACCCCATACATAGGGGTGCCAACAATACTTTTGCCTTTTTTGTTATTATTATAACACCTCAAAGACTCAAACAAGTTGCATTCGCATATATAATACAAGTTACATTATAAATTTATTCAAAGTATACACAAATGTTGAATAGTACAAAGATATTAGTTTCCAAGTATTATATATACAATTGAGTTTATTTCATTATATCATATTAATCAACCTTACTATAGTGGTAATTACAGTTTCAATACTTGACCAAAAAGATCACCAAGCACATCATTTGAACACTATTATGACCAAATAAAAGCTACCCATAGGTTCATAAAAGATAGAAGAGAAATTGATCTCAAATTATGAGTTTATAAGACTAATTAACCACCAGCCCTTTTGGAGGTCACACTCTTGAAATCTCCTTGAGCATGTACTCCTTATTTGAAGATGTACCAAATTCAGTAACGTCTTGTCGGTGTTAGAATCAACACAATCGGTTCATCTCTAGCTAAAAGAGGGCTTAAACTAACATAGGCCCATCTCTAATAAAAATGATTAAAAGTAACATATTAATCATAATAATTTTAAAAAGATTAAGAACTATCATTTAAAGCATTCTAGTAAAGTTCCAACAGTTACTCATAGTGCATTTTTTTGCCAATGAATTTTAATGTAGAAGACTTAAAATATCATGTGATGAATTCATTCTTAGAACAATATCATGTGATGAATTCTTAGTTATATATGTTTGGTAATAATTCTAGAAAGCTTGTTGATGTTTTATCTTTCTCTTTAGTTTTTTTAATATTGTTCTATTTAATCTAAGAGACTTTTATAGTCATAAAAATATGATATATAGCAGCAGATTTCCTTTGCTGCCGCATAATTTGTCTGTAGCAACAATTATTTTGATTCTATAGCAACATCTTTAGTTTTGCTGTTATACGATTTGTTTATGCCAGCAGTTTACTTAACCTTCTACCAGCAATTTTCATATTTGCTACTATAGAAAAAGATTTTACCAGCAGTTGTGTTTTTGCTGCTACAACTCAAAAGTGACAGGATTATAACAACAACCTAATAATCAATAATAGCAGTTATGAGAATTGCTGGTATAGTTTTAGCAGCAGTTTTTATAAGTTTTGCTAGCAGTTCTGACTGCTGCTAAAACTCTTTTTTCCAGTAGTGGTAATATATAGTCAAGTAGTACATTCAATAATTAATTTATTATCTTTATAATTTATATTTATTCTTAATTCAATGTATATAATAAAAAAACTCCACCATAAATGCCTAGGGTTATTTGTTTATTGTCCAAATTAAAATTAACACAAAATTCAAATGAAACTATAATTGTTAGAATTTGAATTAGACTAATAAACTTTTCCAATGATCATTGCTCCCAACGAGAATACAGTACATAGAAAGATGAGTAGGTTTTACTTTAAAAAAAATTAAATTTTTAATATATAATATTATATTAAATGAATACTATTTACATATCATAGAATTTATCATTACTTTATTGGAAAGAATAAAGAGAATAGATATAATCAATTAAAATATCAAACTCTGAGGGAAAAATTAACAATAAACAAATTACGAAGATAAAATTAAAAATTAATATAAAATTTAGAATTAAAAAAATATTTTTGTCTATATATATTTTAATATTTTATATTGAGACAAAAGTACCTTGATGCCTCTAAAGTATAGGGTTAGTTTAGTAGTTTTTTTAAAATTTTTTTTGAGTCAATTATACTTCTAATATTTCACATTTGAGTTAATTATATTGCACTTCCAATTGACACAAAAAATAAAAAGTTGAGAGTGTTGTAAAAATAGTATATTATGAAGTAAAAGATTTGGAGATAAATGTAAGCGATAATGAAGACACAAAATTAGACTCAAAAGGATATAGTTCTTCAGGAATTATCCCACACATTCTTGATGTAGTTCTTCAAGAACTCATCCCTTTAATCTTATTCATTCTCACTTTAATCCACCAAGTGTACAAGACAAGTCCTCCTTATATTGGACTAAAAATGTATAACTCATGACCTACTAAAGACACCATAAAAGAGGGAGTTTATGTGCCTTAATACATAGTAATGAAGGAATAGTTACACCATGAATTTAAGGGCCATGAAAGACAAGTTACACATTGGAGAAGAACTACAAGAGTCACTCATGCTCATGAATGTATTATGCTATATGGCCATCCACACCCACATGCATAGATATGCATGTTTATAACAGAGGATACAATAATTGACCCAAAAAAATTTTTGGAGTATAATTAAAATTGACCATATACTTTGGAATATTAAGAGTACTTTTTCCTTTATGTTAAATAATAGTATAAAAATTATTTTTAAACAAAAAGGTTAAGTTAAACTTATGGTGCATGTATAATTATTAAATTTGTAATACAGTCCATAATGCAATTTGGCCCAGCGGTGTGTAATAATTTTTTTTGCTATTAAAATCATTAAGTTATTAAAATTTGTAATTTGGCCCAGCGGTGTGTAATAATTTTTTTTTTGCAATTTGGCCCAGCGGTGTGTAATAATTTTTTTTGCTATTAAAATTTGTAATACAGTCCTCCATAATGCAATTTGGCCCAAAGGTTAAGTTAAACTTATGGTGCATGTATAATTATTAAAATCATTTTTTTTTTGCTATTAATTTCTAACAGTATGATACCAACTCCTCTTTTGCCGACACAAAAATGTATTTCATTACTCTGTCAAGAAGAATAAACTTAAAGTAAGAATATGTGTGATAATACTAATTACTTATAATGTAAGAATGTTGTCTTCAATCTTTTTTCTTGTCAAATTTTGTTTTGTGAATTTATTTGTTCTATAAAAGGTTTCATGAAGATTCTTAAAATGTATAACAAAAAATGCAATCAAGAAAATTTGAAGACTGACCACTGAGAATGCTATCTGCAATACCAATTCTGAAAAGTTTGTTGCTTTGAGTGGTTTTGTTCTCTTCCAATCATCTGTTTGTTCTCCAAAAATGAATTAAAAAACAGAAATTGAAAGCATCAAAGAAAACAAGTGAAATCTTGCTGTTGCATGTATCCACCACCACTGTGAGTCCGTAACTCAATATCTACATAAGCTATATTCTTGAAAAATGAAAGAGAAAGATGAAAAGTGAAAACCGTAAAATTCCAGATACAACGACAATTGAGGCAAAAGAATAGATAGATACATTCAGAAGGGAGATCTTTGAAAGACAATATTCAATTTGAATGTGAAAATTGGTTTGATTAATATTTAAGTCAAACACTAACGAAATGAAGTTATTGTTTATCATGAAACGCATCTCTTGGCGAGTCATCACTAATTAAATGATAGGATTGTTCGCCATAAGACACATATGTATATTTTTTCTTTTTGCTTGAGAAAAAATAATTCATTCAAAACCAAAACAAAGCTAGAGAATATGAAGAAGAGGATTGATTTCACATTTCAGCCAAGACAAATTAGCTTTTCTTCTTGGAGTAATTCAATGCTTCCATAAACCCCCATTGGCTTCTCTTTTGCTGATGCTGCGCTTATGAAGAGCAAAGTATAGTGTTAATATTTAAGCAATCTGGTTAATTATAAAGAAGGAGAATTTAAATCTTTATTCCCAATGAGAACACAAGAAGGGTCACCAACTAAAAATCACACCACCTTTAAAGAAAGCATCTTGCTGTTGTTATCAGTAGCATCCACCAGGCAGGACAATTTCTACATCTGCCAATGAATTAAGAATCGTAATTCGAAACAGAGATGAGAGATGTCATAAATACTAGGATTTTGAGTGGAAACTGGTCTAAAAATGTACCTTGTTATGGCTTTCTGCATGCATGCGAATCATTCACCATTCCATTATGAATAATGAGTGATCTTGAAAACAATGTTTAGACCAGAATGTAGAAAACAAGGGAACCTGTACAGAGCTTTTGGCAGTGTGTCATTTATCAACTTCTAAATAAAAGAGAATGGCTGAATGGGTTCTATATTAGTGACCAATACTAAAAGGAATTTTATCTGTTGATTTGTCTGAATAATTGGCTAGTACAATGAGCATATAAATAAAAGCTGAATAGCTGATGATCCAGGCAAGTGGAATAAGTGTATCACCTGAGTTTTTATTTTGAGGCATATAAAAGTTGACAGAGAGATATGAGACCAATTATGCAACCTGACCAAAAGATACGAGAACAATTCTGTCACTTGACCCAAATATATGGGATCAAAAGTGTAACACAAGACCAAATCTATAACTTGAACAAAAAATATTGCCTAAAGTGCAGTTTTAGTCCCATAACTTTGACAAAAGTCTCAATCTGGTCTCATAACTTTTTTTGTTGCAATTTTGGTCCCATAACTTTTGAAAACTTCTCACCGTTGATCCCAAGCTGATTTCCATTCATTATCTGCCGTTAAGATGATTTGACATACTCAGTTGGATGATGACGTAGCAAATATGGTTGAAGTTATAGGATTGATGGAAATCAGCTTGCGACCAACGATGGGACGTTTTTCAGAAGTTATGGGACCAAAATTGCAACAAAAAAATTATGGAACCAAATTGAGACCTTTGCCAAAGTTATGGGACCAAAAGTGCACTTTAGCCAAAAATATTTAATCAAAAGTGAAAAAAAAAAAGAAGAAGTTATGGGACTAAATTGAGACTTCAAGAGAAGTTATAGGACTAAAAGTATACTTTGACCTTTTTGAGCCTATAATTCCACGAGATCGATTGTTCTCCGTTCAGGACACTGCATCGACTCCTTTCCTTTTTCACAAGAGTGCCCCCACACGCTTTCAAATTTCAATTGTGGGCATCCACATAACATTTGGTCTTATTTTTAGTCAATGCAAGTAACTAATTACTTGTAAGGTTCAAGAGAAGAAACAAGAGAATAAATCTGGACTGGAGAAGAAAAGTCTATGGAAATCATTATTATTTTTTGTATAAATCTAGGTATTTAAACAATTGGTCACAGAATTACTTTCCATACCCAAAGATTGAATTCAAATCTCCACCCATTTTACTCTGTAAATTCAGAGACCAATAGTAAGTTTTCTCCTTTATTTATTATATGCTTAATAAGTCCTGTTGATTTTTCTATGTGCGCATCATTCAAATTTTCTCGAGTAAAACATTAGATATACAATATGTAAGAGATGTGCGTTAATATTGGAGTAGTTACAACATGAGTAAACCCTCTCCTCAAGTGATTTCAAGATTTATTTTGGCAACTTTCAATCCTTTTGCATGCAAGTGAAAAACAAAAAAGGTTGAATGGGGCAACTGGTCCATCAAATTACCAGAAAACAGTACTAAAATATGCTTGGCCATTTTATGATTATTACCTGAGAAATACTTTTAGAAACACAACAACCTTAATTCATTCAATTAACTATTTGGTAAAGAAAAAAAAAAAAGAATGATAACAATGTTCAATTGATTCTCTCAAACCAACTCCTAATAAGCTAGATGAAAAATGAAAAAACTTAACATCACTTGACAGGAAACTAGAGAATATGAAGAAGAGGATTGATTTCACATTTCAGCCAAGTCAAATTAGCTTTTCTTCTTGGAGTAATTCAATACTTCCATAAACCCCCATTGGCTTCTCTTTTGCTGATGCTGCGCTTAAGAAGAAGAAAGTATAGTGTTAATATTTAAACAATCGATCTGGTAAATTATAAAGAAGGGGAATTTAAATATTTATTGCCAATGAGAACACAAGAAGGGTCACCAACTAAAAATAACACCACCTTTAAAGAAAGCATCTTGCTGTAGTTATCAGTAAAAGCATCGACCAGGCAGGAAAATTTCTGCAACTGCCAAAGAATTAAGAAACGTAATTCGTAACAGAGATGAGAGAAGACATAAATACAAGGATTTTAGGGTGGAAACTGGTATAAAAATGTACCTTCTTATGGCTTTCTGCATGCATGCGAATCTATCACCAATATTCCATTATGAATAACGTGTAATCTTCAAAACAATCTGCAGACCAGAATGTAGAAAACAAGTGAATCTGTACAGAACATATGGCAGTGGGTCATTTATCACCTTGTAAAAGAGAATGGGTGCTATAGTATATATATATTAGTGACCAATACAAAAAGGAATTATGTTAATTTGTCTGAATAATTGGTTGATATGATGAGCATAAATAAATGCTAAATAGATGATGATCCAGGCAAGTAGAATAAGTGTACTTATTACCTGAACTTTTATTTTGAGGCATATAAAAGTTGAGCATTTTACACGGACCTGGATAATGACATTGCAAATTACATTATTTATTTAAGTTATAAAAAAATAAGAAATTATCCAAAACTAAATATATGCAACTTATTAATTTACTGTGCAAAACGAATCAGAAAAATAAATCTACATGCATCACTAAATATATGGATTTTGGTTTCAAAAAAAAAAAAAAACTAAATATATGGATTTAACATGTTCAATATATTAAACATGACATAGGATCGATAGTTATTTGTCTTGAGAATGGCAAAGCATGAAGGAGCACTCGAAATGATGAAGGTTTGCAACCACATCTTAGTTTCTGAACTGGCAAATTCTATACTTAAATGATTTGATAGTAGTTGTTTATTCTGAAGTGATAGAAACTTGTACACAAATATCAGAACATGAAATACCTGTGACTGTGAAAAGTTGTATCAAATGAAATCCATTCACGAGATAAGCGGATAGCTGGAATGTGAGAAATCTTTGGCCATATTTCCTCATTCTTGTTGCGGCACCGTTCTTCAAGCAAATCACATTCTTCAATTATAAGCTTTCTTAGAGAAGTAGGTAGCATTTCTCCTGTGAATTTCTCCACCTTGGGACAATAGTAAATCTTCAATTCATGGAGAGAGGTTAGGTGTTGAAGCCCTACGCAGTTAAGCTTCTCCAGCTTTGATAAGCAGAAGAGATTGAGAGTGGTAAGACTTGTAGGCAGCGAACGCCCCTCTGAGAAGCACTTGATAATACCATTGCGGTCCCAAATAGTGAGAGAAGTGAGAGTTGGTAGGTGCCACTCTCTATGATGGGCTAACAGCTTCTCACAGTTGTTGATTGTAAGATCTGTCAAAGATGATGGTAAGAATCCTTTTAGAAATGCCTCTACTTCTGGACATCCGTTGATTTCAAGAGATTTTAAATTTGGAAGAATGCATTTTGTACTGTGATCACACACCCGCTTTAGATTCTTGCTCCCACCAATATATATAGACTGGAGATTTAGAAGAGGAGTAGTGTTTGAATCCAAAACAGAGATTAGATTTTCACATCCTAGGATTTCAAGAGATTTTAAATTTGGAAGAATGCATTCTGAGTCGTCACACAACTGCTCTAAATTCTTGCATTCATAAATAGATATATACTGGAGATTTTGATGAGGAATGCTTGAAGCCAAACCAGAAATTAGATTTTCACATCTATTGACGTAGAGGGAATTTATATGAGGGAAGATCTCCATTGAGAGGGATGTGAGTGTGTCACAGCTAGAATCAATTGACAATCTTTCGAGAGACATGGGACATTGTTGCTTTGGAAATTCTACATGTTTGCAATTATATATGCTTAGCACTTTTACCAATGGGGGAAGACAAGTCACTGAAAGTGATGTTGCATTGGAACCATGTTTGAGACATAATTCTTGAAGATTAGGAATTTTTGAGAGTGCCATGGCTTCGAACACAGACTCCAACATACCATCTCCTGAAATTGATAGAGAACGCAAGGAAGGCACGAGGTCATGATCTTGAAACACTACTTTATGACTGGTTGATACTTCTAAACTCTGAATTTCTGGACACTTGGGGATACAAGATGCAAGCAGAGGACATCCATTAATTTCAAGAGATTTTAAAGAGAGAAGTTGGCAAGGTAGATCTCCAATTAATTTGGGACATCCAGATATAGAAACACATTGGAGTTTAGGAAAAGCTTCAACCTCAACCGAATGCCATTTTTCCCAGGCAGCCATATTAAAAATTTGAAGCTTTTCAAGTGATGCAAAGGGTATCACCGGAGAAGCACAATCATCACCTTTGAAAAACTCTGCACCGATACTCACCACCTTGTCAAGTCCCGAAATTTCCAAATCTGTCAGAGCAGGTAGCAGCCTAAGGGGGGGAAGCTTCCAACAATTTTTGCATTCGTGTAACCGTAGCCATGTCATGTTCTGGTAGGAGACATGTCCTAACCAATTAGGGAATGTTGTACCCTTATAATCACTTATTCTCAAACACTTTAAATCTTGATGAGGTCGTAGCTTTTCAATAATATCTTTTTCAGTTTTGAATCGTTGATGCAAACATCATGAGACCAAAGTAATGATAAACTATTAATCTTTTTCTTTCTCATCATCCTGGCCTCATGGGCTTCATCACAATTCTTGATATTCTCCAATTTATAAATTTCAAGGAAATCCGTCAAATCTTCAATTTCTCCTAGTTCTTGAATTGTGCTATCCTCCTCTTTGCCAACAACAAACTTATCCAAAACTTGTAGTTGCTTCAATTTACCCATTCCCCTTGGCATTTCTTCCAAAGAAGTTCCCCGAATTTTAAGATAACGCAAATTCACAAGATCTTGCATATCACATGGCAACCTCTTGAGATTGTAACAATCATTCAACTTAAATGTTTGTAGATTGTACAACTTACACAGTGAATTAGGCAAACTTTCAATGCATGTAGAGGATAAATCCAAATAGTGTAAATGAATGCATTCACCAATAGAATCAGGTATTGCTTTTTAAGGCTCGAAATTTTTGAAATGACAAAACTCGCAAATACCTTAAACCTAATAACACGATACTCTTCCCAAAAGAACTGGGGAGCCACTTAGAATCAAACCCTACAATTGTCCGCAAGGCTTTTGATTCTTTCAGAGACTCTATGTCATCTGTACTTGGAAGAATTAAGTTGATATAGGACATATGACGTGCACAGAATGAGAAGCAGAGGAGAAATTGCAGACCTGGTTGTGAGTGTGGAGTATAGTGGAAATGTCATCCATGAAGTCCTCCACTTGATAAGCAGCATCTCTGAGATCATCAAGCCAGTCTCTAACAGCAGGATCTTTGAACTGTTTGAGCTCAGCATCATTAAGAACAGATCTTGCAGCATTCAGTGAAGGCTTCAATCGATGAAGTAAATTATTTTTTTATAGGAATTATAGATATTTTAATTTCGTAAGAGAAGAGTACGAAATAGAAATGCTTGGAAGGAAACTGACCGTATGTGATATTTATTGTTAATTCCAAAAGATCGATTGCTCCCCATTCTCCAACGACTCCTTTCCTTTTTCACAAGGGTTCCATACACGCATTCAAATTTCAAATGTGGGCATCCACATAACATTTTAGTCAATGCAAGCAAGTAATTACTTGTAAGGTGTAAGAAAAGAAACAAGCGAAGAAATCTGGAGTGGGAGAAAAGTCTTGTTTCGTGCTGAATTCCATAGTTGAAGCAAAGGAGATGAATATAAAACTAGAAAAATCAGAGAAGGGCTTCGGCAATTTTTTTTTAGAGGAAACCTACTATTTGGTTCCTTCTTTTTCACAATTTCAATTATTTGGTCCCTATATTTTTTAAATAGACTATTTGATCCCTTAAAAGTTACAAATATCAACTGTTAGCCTCTATAGCCTATCTTCGTTCATGATTTGGCATTATTTAGGGTTTGAGATTTGATAATATTTCAATAGTTTATACCTTATAAAAGCTTCACGTGTAATACAAACATTTGAATCAGACTCAATTTTTGGCCGGTTTAATTGTGTTTGTTGGTCCGGTTCGGTTGATTTGGGTGATTAGGATGCCAATGTGGCATTTAAGATGCCATGTAAGCATTTAACGTCCACGTCATCAAGTAATTTAACGGATTCTAACTGAGGGACTAAATAGTTGACGATTATGATAAATGACTATGAAGCATAGACACTTCATTTTGACAACGTGTCACCGTGTCGGACAAGTGTCCGTGTCTGACACCTGTACGGCACCCACACGACACATATTCATAATTTCAGAATATAAAATCAATTTTTTTTGTAATTTTATCATGACAAACAATAAAAAATAATATCATATATAATATATATTATAAGCAGAAATTGTAATTTTTATATGTTTCATGAATTTTAATTATTTATATATATAAATATATATCGTGTCGTATCGTGTAATTTTAATAAGGGTAAATTACATAAAAGGGCCCTGTGGTTTGGCCCTATTTCAGTTAGGGTCCCTGTGGTTTGCTCCGTCAACAAAAAGGGTCCTGAGATACATTCCCGTCTAAAATTTGACGAAAATTTTGGCTAAAATACTATTTTAAGACCCTAGCTATTACTTTTTATGCGTTTGAGTCCCTATTTGTATGAAAGGACTTTGACGCAAAAAAAAGAAAAGTTTTGTGGTGATAAATGACATTTTCCCTTGAACTTTATAGAATGCATTAACTAAAACTCTTCTATTGGCTTCTGAATCTGGAAACTTCAAATCCCCCTATATCAAGTTTGTTTGATTCGTAATTCTCTCAAATTTCGAAAACTCATCAGTTTCTCTCCATCATCATCATCATCATCTTCTCAAACCTCTCATGAATGGACTCTCCTTCTCGTTTACCAGTTCTGCTACCTCATTTTCCTCTTCGCTTTCTCTCTCCTCTCCACCGCCTTCGTCATTTTCATCGTCGTTTCTCGAGGTTATGGAACCAAAGCTCGTTGTGGCGACGGTGGAGGGTGTATCCCGTCCGTTCAGATGCAGAATAATGAATTTTTCGAGGTTGAAGGGCTTGATAGGGAATTTATTGAGATGTTCTCGATGCCGTAAAATTGGGACTCTGAAATCAGATCTTGAAAATCGTATGCTTTGGCTTTGAAGGCAAGATTACCTGTTCGTATAAGGGAAAGAAGGATAGCGAACAACTCAGGGGAGAGGATTGAGATTCAGGGACAGAGTTGGCGATCTTGGCGAAGAAAGACTTGGAGCCTCCAGAATTGAGAATCTGCTTCGTGGTTTGGAAGAATTGGCCTCTCCCATCGATGGTGATTATGTTAGAGTCAGATTTGGGATAAAATCATGAAAGAATGAAGAGGGAAAATGTCATTTATTACCACAAAATTTTTCTTTTTTCTTTTTGCATTAAAGTCCTTTCATATAAATAGGGACTCAAACGCATAAAAAGTAATAGTTAGGGTCTTAAAATAGTATTTTAGCCAAAATTTCCGTCAAATTTCAGAAGAAAATGTATCGCAGGACCCTTTTTGTTAACAGAGCAAACCACAGGGACCCTAACTGTAACGTTTTAAACCACAGGGACCCTAGCTGAAATAGGGCCAAACCACAGGGCCCTTTTGTGTAATTTATGTTGGGAATCGTAGGCGCCAAGGGCAGCGGAAGCAAAANATGGACGTTATCATAGTAAACATGCAAATAATATGACAACACATTAATTTATCTTCCATAAATTAATAATATGTTCACAACATATTTATCAAATAAAATGATTGGCCCTAGGGCACAATCTCCAACAATTTACCCTTTTAATAATATGACGTGTCAGTGTCGTGTCTCGTGTTCGTGTTAGTGTTCATGCTTCATAGTGAATGAGGAACTGAGTAGTCTATTTCAATAAATGAAGGACCAAATCATTGGCTCAGTAAAAAAGAATGATCAAATAGTAGGTTTTCTCTTTTGTTAAATAACCAAAAAAGAGCTTAATGAAATTAAGTGGAATTAAATAATTAGAAATTTTAATAATAATAATAATAAAATAGGTGCTTTTGACAAGTGGAACATTTTGAGAAAGACAACAACAAAATTGTCATATATGGCAAAAATAAAAAGTAAAAATAGCCATATTTAGAAGATGGAATGCTTATTTTGGTCTATTATTGTTTGCCTCAAAGTTTACTTTGGTCTATTATCTTTCAAAAAGTTCAAATTCATTTATTATAAATGCAATTATGGTTCAAAATAATCTTGTCATAAGCTGTTTCGTTCTTATTTTTTTCTATTAATTTTTAATAATATGACACCTGACCTAACGCCTCTCTCTCATATTTATCCAATTCTCTCTTAACTGTGACACTTTTTTAGTGGCATAGATTTATTTTAGAGGTCGTGGATTTCCAAACTTTATTTATGATCAAATTTACTATAATTTTTCAAATGTCATTAAAAAATACTATGCAAAAGAGGGAAATGAACATGTAGGAAAGAGAGAAGTCATATGTGTCCCATCATAAAAATAGAGAAAATAAAATAGAACGTAATGGTAGAACCATTTTGAATCAAGTTACATTGATGATAGATCAATTTAAATTTTTTGAAAGATAATGGACTAAAATGAACTTCAAGACAAAGATGATAGAGCCAAATGAACAATCCACCTATTTATAAATATAAATGATTGAGAACAATTTAATGAGAAAAACGTGATTGTCAATAAATTATATGAAAATAAGTTACACATAGAGGTTCAGATTCAAAAATTGAATCCTCTATCCCCTCTTCAAACATAAAATTTGAGAATTTTATAATAAACATAATCATAATTACAGTTACAAAAGTATACTCAAATAGACCAATCTACCTAATCATAATTATAAGCCTGTACACTATGTAACCTTACTAGCATTTCAGCCAACTCCTAATAGACTACATGAATAAATGAAAACACTAAAAAGAAAATTAGAGAATATGAAAAAGAGGATTGATTTCCTTTTTGGAGTCCAATGCTTGATGCTTCTATAAACCCCCATTAGCTTCTCTTTTGCTGATGTTGCGCTTAAGAAGAAGACAGTATAGTGTTAATATTTAAACAATCTAGTTAATTATAGAGAAGGAGAATTTAAATCTTTAGTTCAGTTATAATAAAGTATTCCCATTAAGAACACAAGGGTAACCAATTAAAAATAACATCATTCACCTCATAGGAAAGCATCTTGCTGTAGTTATCAGTAAAAGCATAAACCTGGCTAGCTGGACAATGTGTCTGCATCTGCAAAAAATTAACAGAGATGAGAGAAGACATAAATACAAGGATATAATTTTGGATTTTAGAGTAGAGAAACTGGTGTAAAAATGTACCTTGTTATGACTTTCTGCATGCGAATCATTCACCATTATGTCTAATCTTCAAAACAAATGAATCTGTAAAGGACCCATGGCAGTGTGTCATTCATCAACTTCTGAAAAGAGAATGGGTACTATATATCTGTTGATTTGTCTGAATAATTGGCTGATATGATGAGTATAAATAAATGCTAAATGGATGATGATCCAGGCTAGTAGAATAAGTGTATTACCTGAGTTCTTATTTTGAGGCATATAAAAGTTGAGCATTTTTACTTCGACCTGGATAATAATAACATTGTAAATGATATTATTTATTTAAAAGATTTAAAAATAGAAGAAATGATCCAAAACTAAATGTATGCAACTTATTAATTTATTGTACAAAACGAATCAGAAAAAAAATTCACATGCAAGATGCATCACTTAATAATATATGGATTTAACATATTCAAGATATTTCACCTGAGATAGAAAATATAATTATTTTTCTTAATTCGCAAAGCATGAAGGAGCACTTGAAATGAGAACGTTTGCAACCACCTCATAGTTTCTGAACTGGCGAATTTTATACTTTGATAGTACTATACGTTGTTTATTCTAAATTAATTCATTCATATATAATGTAAGTAGATGCAGAGTTTTGAAAAGATAGAAACTTGTAGACATATAAGCCGTATAAGCTTTCCTTTAATCAAAATAGTGCAAAAGTAAATATTTTGTTAGGATTCAGAGTATCTCCCAACAAACATTCACAGATCTAAACAAGTATGATAATGCGGAATAAAGAGAATAATAGAGGAACACAAGACAATTTACCCTGGTTCGGTCAGTGTGACCTACATCCAGCCAAGAACAAAGGATTTCACTATATAGAATGTGGGAATACAATAACCTGATGAACTAGTCTACCTCTCAAGTCATCCTTCTACCATTAGCTACTAGTCTATTTATAGGCATTCCAAACCCTATATACACAAGGATTACTTAACCTAAGCCCAATAGGCCCAAGTCCCTAATTCCTTAGTCACCAAGGATTCTATCCCAAAATATATGGTAACTAATTAAAATACAAGTCACTCAAAGATTACATAAGATATCCCAAATCTTAACAACTAAGACTAAATCTTTACAAATCTTCCCCTTGACTTGAATTCCCTTCTTCAATACGGTTGCCTCCTTGCCTTGCCTCTCGCCCCCGAGCATCTGGTATCACCTAGTACTGCCCACGCCAATCAAGTCCTGACAATGTCGGAACTTGGTCACCGGGATCGCCTTGGTCATCATATCTGCTGGATTTTCATGTGTAGATACCTTCTTCACACTAACAACCCCCTGTGATACGATGTCTCGAACAAAGTGATGTTTGACGTCTATATGCTTCGTCCTTTCATGGTACATCTGGTTCTTCGTAAGGTGAATGGCACTCTGACTATCACAGTACACTGATGTACTCTCCTGAGTCAAACCAAGATCGCCCACTAAACCCCGTAGCCATATCGCCTCCTTCACAGCCTCTGTGATTGCCATGTACTCCGCCTCCGTAGTCGACAATGCAACAACATGTTGCAAGGTCGCCTTCCAGCTAATACAACTCCCACAGAATGTGAAGACATATCCCGTCAACGATCGCCTTTTATCCAGATCCCCCGCGTAGTCTGAATCCACATAGCCAACTATTGATCGCCTTGAAGGCGATCGCTCCAAGCTAGCTCTGTCGAAGGTCAGTCCAACCTCCGTCGTACCCTTCAGATACCTCAACAACCATTTCACTGCTCGCCAATGCTCTTCCCCTGGGTTCGCCATATACCTGCTCACTACACTGACTGCATATGAAATATCTGGGCGAGTGCAAACCATGGCGTACATAACACTGCCCACAGCATTTGAGTATGAAACCTTTGACATCTGCTCCTTCTCCTCTGCTGACTTCGGCGAAAGATCCGATGATAGCCTGAAATGAGAGGCAAATGGGACAGCGACAGGCTTGGCGGTCGCCATGTTGAACCTGTGTAACACCTTTTCAATATATGACCGCTGTGAGAGCACTGTCTTCCCAACACGTCTATCACATGTTATTTCCATCCCGAGTATCTTCCTCGCCCCTCCAAGATCCTTCATATCAAACTCCTTTCCGAGCTGCTTCTTTAACTTGTTGACAGCCGACATGCTCTTAGCAGCAATAAGCATGTCATCAACATACAACAGCAAATAAACCGAATCCTCGTCAAGCTTTCCATGATACACACAACTATCATAGGCGCTCCTCGTGAAGCCATTATGAACCATGAATGCATCAAACCGCTTGTACCATTGCCTGGGCGACTGCTTCAGTCCATACAAAGATTTCTTCAGTAAACAAACTTGGTCCTCCTTACCGGGTACTACAAAACCCTCTGGCTGACTCATGTAGATTTCCTCCTCCAACTCGCCATGCAAGAAAGCCGTTTTCACGTCTAATTGCTCCAGCTCATAGTTCAGAAGAGTAACCAAGGCAAGCAATGCCCTGATGGAACTATGCTTCACCACAGGAGAGAACACCTCGTTGTAATCGATTCCTTCCCTCTGTGTAAAACCCTTTGCCACCAGCCTTGCCTTAAATCTAGGCGGTTCAACCCCTGGATTTCCTTCCTTTTTCTTAAAGACCCACTTGCAACCTACTAACTTCTTCCCCTTTGGCAATGGGGCTAACGCCCACGTCTGATTCTTGTGAAGAGATTCAATTTCTTCCCCCATAGCATTGATCCACTCATCTGCTTCTGAACCTGAAATAGCCTCATTGAAGCTACTTGGCTCATCTACATCGATTATCTCTGCAACTGATAAGGCGAACTCCACCAGATTGGCATACCCTAAAAGGTTGCCATCAACAACGTTCGCATATCGCTGTGGCAGCTTAGACTGTCTCCTCTGCCTTCCTACTGCAATGCTATAGCCTTGTTGTTGTTCTTGTGCCTTTGAGACCTCAGTGTTATGAGAAAGATCTCGCACCTGCTCCTCTTCAGTGGTACTGGGCTGGGCGGTCGGAGCGTTATCAAGTACTAGCTCCATTTGGTTCCCCACACCGTGATCTATCTTGGCTATCGCCTTTTCCTCTTGCTTATCCAACGAAGCAAACTCATTGAAAGTTACATCCCTGCTGATCATTAGCCCTAGAGACTTAGGATCTGTGCACCACAACCTGTATCCTTTAACTCCAGCCTCATATCCTAGAAATATGCATTTTCTTGCCCTCGGCTCAAGCTTGCCATCCTTCACATGAGCATATGCAGGGCACCCAAACACTCTCAAGTGCTTGTAATCAGCAGGCGAACCGGACCATACCTCAAGAGGAGTTTTGTTCCCGATTGCCATGGATGGCGATCTATTAACCAAATAACACGCAGTACAGATCGCCTCAGCCCAAAAGTCCTTGCTCACACCAGCATGTGAGAGCATGCTCCGTGCTCTATCACAGAGCGTCCTGTTCATTCGTTCTGCAACCCCATTCTGTTGCGGTGTTCCTGTGCATGTGCGGTGTCTCACAATGCCTCCCTTGCTGCAGAACTCATTGAACTCCTTGTTGCAGTACTCCAACCCATTATCAGTCCTAAGGCACTTCACTTTCCTCTCGGTTTGCTTCTCAACCATTGCCTTCCACTTGATAAATGTTGGAAACGCTTCATCCTTCGACTTAAGTATGTACACCCATACCATTCTGGAATAATCATCAATCAGTGTCATGTAAAACCGGCCGCCGCTCTTAGAAAGAACCCTGTTGGGACCCCATAGGTCGGAATGGATGTAATCCAACCTATCCTTGGTCGTGTGCACTCCCTCCTTGCTGAACTTTACTCTCGTCTGCTTTCCAAACACACAGTGTTCACAGAATTTCAAGGGATGCCCCTTGTACCCATCCAGTAAGTTCTGCTTCTTTAGAAGTGTCAGTCCCTTGTCACTCATGTGACCGAGCCTCAAATGCCATAACTGACTCTGATTATGATCTCGCCTTGAGGTGCATGTCTCGCCACTGTCCGAGGTGCTATCCTCACTTGCTCCAGAATCATCACTCGCCTCAGTGTTCGCTGAGGCAACAGCCGCCTCACCCATAATCACAGTCCCCTGAAGATAATATAGTCGGGCGCTCAGCTTCCCCTTCATCAGTGTCATCGAGCCCTTTCCAACTTTAAGAGTTCCACCTTCGGCGTGGACCTTGTAGCCTTGATCATCTAAGGTTGATAAGGAAATGAGATTTCTCTTCATCTGAGGAACATGCCAACACTCCATACTTCTCACGACCCCGTCGAACATCTTGATTTTGATGTGACCGATCCCCTCTATTGTCAACGAAATATTATTTCCGAGATAGACCGTTCCACGCATCTGGTTATACGAAGAAAACCATCTCCTGTGTGGACTCATGTGAAACGTCGCACCACTATCAAGAATCCAAGAGTTTGGTCCATGTTGTACACCCACAGACCACACCTCTCCCATACATTCGTCATTGTCAGAAGTACCACAAATATCAACAACATTCGCTGAATTTTCTTCATGCGACTTCCCCTTCTTCCCTTTCAACTTTGGACAATCCTTCTTAAAGTGACCCTGCTCACCACACTTGAAGCAACTTGCCTTCTTCGCCTTTGACTTAGACTTCGACCTCGATCGCCCTTTGGACTTACGTGAGTCCTTCCCCTGTGTTCTTCCCCTTGTCACCAATCCCTCGCCCTCTGCTCGATCGCCTGGAAGGTGCTTCTTCAACTCCTTTGACTTTAACGCACTGCTAATGTCATCCAGTGAGATATTGTCCCTCCCATACAGCATCGAATCTACAAAGGTCTCGTATGACGGCGGCAAAGAACATAACACAATAAGGGCCTGATCCTCGTCATCAATCTTTACCTCTACATTCTTCAGGTCCATAATTATCGAATTGAACTCGTCCAGGTGAGACTTGATTGGCGTACCCTCGTTCATCCTCAAATTGTAAAGCCTCTTCTTCAGGTAAAGGCGGTTGGTCAGCGATTTCGCCGAGTACAGTTCCTCCAGCTTTGTCCACGCCTTCGCCGCCGTTTCCTCGTCGGCAATCTCCCGTAGAATGCTGTCTGTAACACTCATGAATAACGCACTCAACGCCTTCTGCCTCTGTGCCTTCCTTTCTTCTTCCTTCACCGAATCGGCAAATTTTTCTTCTATTGCTTGCCATAAGTCTTGAAGAACCAATGCCGATTGCATTCTTATCTTCCAAAGACTATAATTTCCTCCATCGAACTTCTCTACCTCATACTTTGTCGTCGAACTCATCGAACCCCATCTATGAAAAATTCACGAACTTCACGCAAATCACCGTTTGTTGACCGTTGAATCTACTCCGCGAAAACACCACCTGTTTACACAAGAAACAACACAAACAAACACACCACCGGCTACTCCGAACACGAACCCAGCGCCGATGAACCTTCGTCAATCTCCGCTGTACCGAATCTGCCCGGAAACAACACGAACCCAGAAAACGAACTCCGATCTACGCCGAATCTGCCCAGAAAACGCCGTCGCCCTCCGACGAACTTTAATCACCGCCGGCGACGTTGAACTCCGTTGCTCACAAACGCAGAAAACACCAGACTTTCACGAACCCAGCAACGATCTCAGAACTCCGCCGCGAATCTGTCCAGAATTCCGCCGCTCTCCGATGATGACTGCAGGCGACGATCTCCTCTGCACGAGCCGCGGTGATGTCCGTTTAAGAATCGAGAAACTTCGTCTCCTCCGATTTCAAGAACCCAGCAAACGCCCACTGAATCACGGCTGTGAAACACCACACTGGCGTCGCTCCGTTCTCCGACCACCGTCGCTGACTGCCTCCGATCGTGTCTGTCTAGGTCCCGCCGTGAAAAAATCGCGCCTTCCTCTGCTCAGAAACTCAGAAGACGCCGTGATATTCGCGAACTTGAACCTGCCCAGATCTGCCCGGAATTGCCGCCGACCACCGTCAAACGTTGATCTCCGCCGGCGACGAACTCCTCCGCTGAAGCCGCGTCGATCTCCGTTCAAGAACACGAACTCAGCAACGTCGTCTTTCTCGTGTTTGCGTATGTGCACAGTAGCTCGTAAATGTGATTCTGAATAAAGTTCCTTTTTGGAATTTTGCTAAAATTGCAAAAGTGGTCCTCCTTTGAATGTTGAAATTCCAGATCTGCTCTCACCTATTTTCCTTTCAAATTCAAAGAGAAAAAAAAGAAAAGAAAAAACAAGAGAACCTGGCTTTGATACCACTTGTTAGGATTCAGAGTATCTCCCAACAAACATTCACAGATCTAAACAAGTATGATAATGCGGAATAAAGAGAATAATAGAGGAACACAAGACATATTTGGATCTAAATAAATGAATAAATGCAAATGAAATACCTGTAAGTGTGATTGTGAAAAGTTGTATCAAATGAAATCCATTCACGAGTTAACCGGATTGCTGGAATGTGAGAAATTTTTGGCCATATTTCGTCATTCTTGTTGCGGCACCGTTCTTCAAGCAAATCACAGTCTTCAATGATGAGCTTTGTTAGAGAAGTAGGCAGCATTTGTCCTGTGAATTTCTCCACCTTGCGACACAGAAAAATCTTGAATTCATGGAGAGAGGTCAGGTGTTGAAGCCCTTCGCAGTTCAGCTTCTCCAGCTTTGATAAGAAGCAGAGATGGAGAGTGGTAAGAGTTGGAGGCAGAGAACACCCCTCTGCAGGGAAACACTTTATAATACCATTCTTGTCATAAATAGTGAGAGAAGTGAGAGATGATGGAAGGTGCCACTCTCTATGATGGGCTAAAAACTCATCACAGTCTCTGATTTGAAGAGATTTTAAATTTGGAAGAGTGCATTCTGTACTGTCATCGTCACACAACCGCTTTACATTCTTGCAGCCTTCAATAGATAGAGATTGGAGATGTTGAAGAGGAGTAGTGTTTGAACTTGAAGCCAAAACAGAGATTAGATTTTCACATCCTTCAACAGAGAGGGAGTTCAAATGAGGGAAGATCTCTGTTGGAAATGCCTCAACTAATTCTGCACATTCTATGATTTCAAGAGATTTTAAATTTGGAAGAATGCATTTTGTACTGTCATCATCACACAACCGCTTCAGATTCTTGCAGCCTTGAATATATATTTTCTGGAGATTTTGAAGAGGAGGAGTGTTTGAAGCCAAAACAGAGATTAGATTTTCACATTGTATGACAGAGAGGGATTTCAGATGAGGGAAGATCTCTATTGATGGGAGGGATGTGAGTGCGTCACAGCTGGCATTAATATACAATCTTTCTACAGACACGTGGCATTGTTGCTGGGGAAATTCTACGTGTTTGCAATCATAGATGTATAGCTCTTTTACCGACGAGGGAAGACAGGTCACTGGAAGTGACATTGCTTTAGAACAACCTCTGAGATGTAATTCTTTGAGATTAGGAATGGTTGAGTGTGCCATGGCCTCCAACACAGACTCCAACATACCATCTCCTGAAATCCATAGAGTGCACAAGGAAGGCGGTAGCTCATCATCTTCAAACACTACGTTTTCACCGCTTGATATTATTAAACTCTGAATTTCTGGACACTTGGGGATACAAGATGCAAGCAGAGGACATTCATAAATTGAAAGAAATTTTAAAGAGAGAAGCTGGCGAGGTAGATCTCCAATTAATTTGGGACATCCAACAATATCAAGACTTTGGAGTTTAGGAAAAGCCTCAACCTCAATTGAATGCCATCTTTCCCATGCAGCCATATAACCAATTTGAAGATATTCAAGGGATGCAAAGGGTATCACAGGAGATGCACAATCATCACCTTTGTAAAACTCTGCACCGATACTCACCACCTTCTCAAGTCCAGTGATACTCAAATCTGTCAGAGCAGGTAGCAGCCCAAGGGGCGGAAGCTTCCAACAGTTTTTGCAATCTTCTAGCCGTAGACCGGTCATGTTGTGGTAGGACACATGTCCTAACCAATTAGGGAACATTGTACCCTTATAGCCCCTTATAATCAAACTCTTTAAATCTTCATGAGGTTGTAGCTTCTGAATAATATCATTTTCAGTTTTTGAATCCTTGATGCAATCATCATTGGACCAAATTAATGATAAACTATCAATCTTTTTCTTTCTCATCATCTTGGCCTTTTGGGCTTCATCACAATTCTTGATATTCTCCAATTTACGAATTTCAAATCGGCCCGTCAAATCTTCAATTTCTTCCAGTTCTTGAATCATGTTACCCTCCTCTTTGCCAACAACAAACTTATCCAAAATCCGAAGTTTCTTTAATTTACCCATTCCCCTAGGCATTTCTTCCAAAGAAGTTCTCCAAATTTCAAGACAGCGCAAATTCACAAGATCTTGCATATCGTCTGGCAGCATCTTAAGATTGGAACAAACATTCAACTTAAGTGTTTGCAGATTGTACAGCTTACACACTGAATTAGGCAAACTTTCAATGGCTGTATAGGATAAATCCAAATAGCGTAAATGGAGGAATTCAACAACAGAGTCGGGCAGTACTTTTAAGGCTCGAAATTTTCTAAATGACAAAACTCGCAAATACCTAAAATCTAAAGACATGATAGTCTTCCCAATAGACCTGGGGAGCCACTCAGAATCAAACCCTATAATTGTACGTAAGGCTTTTGCTCCTTTGAGAGACTCTATGTCACCTGCACTTGGAAAATTTAAATTGATAAAGGACATATGACGTGCCCTACTGCCAATTTTGTTTCCATCGCCCTCCTTCTCTAATCTGAAAAAGAAGTCTCTGCCAACAAGAATTGTCAAGTCATGAAACAGATCATGCATGATAAAATACCAACTATCCTCAATGCAGGGTTGAAAGAATGATCTTGCGGTTAAGTCATCAAAGTAATCATAACCAACCTCTTCTAAAGTCATCATCCCTCTATTCGGTGTTTGCACAAACCCTTCTGCCATCCACATCAAGATTAAATCCTCCTTATCAAATTTGTAATCTTTTGGAAACAACGAGCAATAAACAATGCATCGCTTCAAATGAGAAGGAAGATAGTCATAACTAACTCTTAAAGCTGGGACCATCGCAGCTTCTACTGAGTCCCATATGTCATTTTTCAAAATATTATTCCAGTGCTGGATGTCAGGCCTTGATCGGAAAAGTCCCCCAAGTGCTTTTGCAGCCAGAGGCAATCCCCTACACTTGCTAACAATATCTCCACCAAAATTCTTCACCCATGAACTTAGAGAAGGGTCACTAGATCGGACTGCATGTCTTGCAAATAGTGACAAACACTCTCCATC
>QANZ01044873.1:11484-25359 GCA_003254925.1 Chamaecrista fasciculata | reverse complement strand
GACCAGGGACAGTTTTAGATTAATTATCATATAATTAATCAAGGACGCTATCATAGTAAACATGCTAATAATATGATAACAACATAATTTATCTCTATAAATTAATCAAAACCATATGTTCAAACAAAACATATAAATAACATGATTGGCCCTAGGGCACAATCTCCATCAAACTCCCACTTGCACTAGGTACAATCATTAATCAAACTGTTCCTACACTAGGAACATCCATTAATGTGTCCAATCTCCAATGACATTACATGCCATTCATGTAATACCCGTGCTTGGGATTTCATAAGAGGATCGGCAAAATTATCCTTGACTGCTACCCTTCATATTCACCATCCCATGGTGATAACGTCTGAGAGTATATATATATATATTCCACTATCGGAACATCAGTGGGGACCCAGTCCCATTTGGTGTCTTTCCTGTCTCCACAGGGTGACCACCAAAATTACCTCAGACATAAGTTTTACGGTTCGCGTCTCCACGCGACCAACCTTACGTTGTAGAATCAGTAATTGTGCTCTATTTGGAACCTTTCCAACTCACGATGCTACCGTTCAGGAGAAATACGTATTCAAACTGCGATTTTAAAACATCTTGGTTGGTTTGGAAAACAGGCACTTGTGTAAGCAATTACACATTAGTTCCACCATAAACCAAGAATTCATCCTTAGTTCTTCTTAAGTACTAAAGGATGTCTTTGACAGCGGTCCAATGATCCTCACCAGGGTCTTGTTGGCACCAGCTCGTCGTGCTCAGGGCAAACCATGATTCATCACTATGAATCACTTCTTGGAATCTCCCATACTGAACCCCTTCAGTATCTTATCCAAGTATGTATACTGACTTAATTTAAGAAGCCTTCGAGATCTATCTCTATAGATCTTGATGCCTAGGATATAGGCAGCTTCTCCTAAGTCTTTCATTTGAGAATGATTTTCCCAAGCAAGATTCACAATCTCCAAGGTTGAAATATCATTCCCAATGAGTAATATGTCATCGACATATAGTACCAAGAACACAATTGTGCTCCCACTAACCTTCTTGTAAACACAACGCTCGTCAGAGTTTTGTAAGGAGCCAAACCTTTTCGACTACTTCATCAAAACAATGATTCCAACTCCGAGATGCTTGCTTCAATCCATAAATGGATCTCTGAAGCTTGCATACCTTCTCTGGATCCTCTGGACATACAAACCCCTCAGGCTGTGTCATGTACACATCCTCGAGCAGCCTTCCGTTAAGGAACGCTGCTTTGACATCCATCTGCCATATCTCATAGTCATAATATGCGGCTTTGGCAAGGAGGATCCTAATGGACTTTGGCCATCGCAACAGGTGAAAACGTTTCGTCATAGTCTATACCATGACGTTGCGTAAATCCCTTCGCAACTAGCCTCGCCTTGAAGATGCTGACATTGCCATCCATGTATGTTTTCTCTTTGAAAACCCACTTGCACCCTACGGGTTTTACCCCTTCGGGTGGAGCGACCAAGGTCCATACCTTGTTGTCGTACATAGATTGCATCTCAGCCTTCATGGCTTCAACCCATTTCTCAGAGTTGGGATCTACGATGGCCTCTTGATAGGTGGCGGGTTCACCACGCTTCATGAGCAACACATCTCAGTCACGAGAAATCCGTAATATCTCTCTGGCTGAAAACGTGTCCTATCAGACCTTCGTGGTCCTTGTGTTTCTGGAGGAGCTTCCACAACGTCTTGTAGTACTTCTCCAGTTTCCGTCTGTGCCTCTGATGTACTTTGTGGATTTTGAATTTCTACAAGATCCACCTTACTCCCACTGTTTCTTTTGGAAACTAGATCCTTCTCTAAGAAGAATCCACTTCTGACTACAAACACTTTGTTGTCAGCTGGGTAGTAAACATAGTATCCCCTTGTTTCCTTGGGGTATCCTACAAACAAGTACTTGAGGGATTTGGGAGACAGTTTATCGTTAGGCCGTTGCTTAACATAAACTTCACATCCCCAAACCTTGAGATAAGACATAATGGCCTTTTTCCCATTCCATATCTCATATGGTGTCTTCTCAACTGCTTTAGACGGAACACGGTTAAGTGTGAACGCAGCAGTTTCTAGAGCATGCCCCCAAAAGGAAGGCGGAAGATCAGCTTGACTCATCATAGATCGGACCATATCTAATAAAGTCCGATTCCTCCTCTCAGAAACACCATTCCACTGTGGGGTTCTAGGGGGAGTAAGTTGTGAGACTATCCCACAACTTCTATGATGATCAATAAATTCTTGAGTCAAATACTCGCCTCCTCGATCAGATCGAAGTACTTTGATTCTTTTGTCAAGTTGGTTCTCTACTTCATTTTGAAATCTTTTGAACATTTCAAAAGACTCTGACTTGTGCTTCATTAGGTAGACATAGCCAAACCTACTGAAGTCGTCAGTGAACGTGATGAAGTAAGAGTACCTTTAGCTTGAGTACTCATAGGTCCACATACATCACTATGTATGATCCCCAATAAGTCGGACGCCCTTTCACTGTGTCTAGTGAAGGGTGCCTTTGTCATCTTTCCAAGTAATCAAGATTCGCAAGCATCATATGATTCAAAATCAAATGAGCTTAGAAGTCCATCTTTATGGAGCTTCTCTAGGCGTTTCTCGTTTATATGGCCTAAACGACAATGCCAAAGGTATGTAGGATTAGATTCGTTAATCTTAATCCTTTTCGTATCAATGTTATAAATATTGTTATCACGTTGACGTTCCAATTTTAAGATGCAATGATTATCAAATAAACATTATCTTTATAAATTGAACTCCTTCCATTACAGTTAACACATGTAAAACTTCCTTATCCAATAAGAAAGAGAAACATTGTTTGAACTAAAGAAAGTACATAATAACAATAAATAAGCCCAGAGGGCAAAACAAGCTCGTATGTTCCTATAGCAATACCAGCAACCCTTGCTCTATCGCCTTTACGCAGGTTCATCTCGCTTCTATCCAGCTTTCTACTGTCTCTAAGACCCTACCCATCAAATGTGAGAACCACGTGTTGTATCTAATACCCAAGTGGTTAAGTAGAAATAGAACTTTTGTAACAAAGATACCTGAAGTAGAGGCCTCATCGCCTTTCTTCTGTTTCTTTAGATCTTCCATATACAATTTGCAATTCCTCTTCCAGTGTCCTGGCTTTTGACAGAAAAAGCAAATTGCATCCTTTGCGGGCTTTGCCTTCTTGGCAGGTTGTGGATTGGGCTTGGCCACTGGCTTGATCTCACCATCCATGACGTCAGCCTTCCTCTTTCCTTTGCCCTTCCTTTCCCTTGGTCTTTCGGAGCTATCAGGACTGTTGCAGGCGCCCTTTTCATGGATGCCTCAACAGCCTTGAGTATCATATGCAGCTCGGAAACTGATTTCTCCATTCCACTCATCTTAAACTCCATGACAAACTGGTCATATGCTTTAGGCAGCGAGCTCAGGATCAAATCCGTCGCAAGCTCTGGAGTAATGGGAAATCCCAGCCTACCAAGGTGATTTATGTACCCCTTCATCTCCAAGATATGGGTACTTACAGATTCACCTTCAGCCATCTTGCAAGAGTGTAGAGCCTTAGTGGTCTCATACCTCTCTCGCCTAACCTGTTGTTAGAACATTTCCCTGAGACGTGTTATCATCTCAAAAGACATCAACATTTCCAAGTCCTTTTGCAACTTGGGAACCATTGTGTCTAGCATCAGGTACGAGACCTCCAAGGAGTCGTCGAAGTGCTTCTCGTAAGCATTCTTTTGAACTCTTGGAGCGTGTTTGGCAGGCTCCTTAGGGATAGGTTTATCCAGGACATAAAGCTTCCTTTGTTGGGTGAGAACAATTCTCAACTTGAAAAACAAAACAAGGAAGTTTGTCCTATTTAATTTATCCTTCTCAAGGATAGATCGCAGTGAAACCGTTGAACTAACATTTGCCATTTGATTCTACAATTTAGATATGAAAGTTTATTTAGCAAAATATTTCCACCATTTTATAAAACCCAGAAAATTATTATTAGTGGCTAAGATCCATATTTCACCAAAGTTTACCGTCGCGGAGGCGATCATGCACCCTTTGGTTATTTAGGTAGGTAACTATTTACCAATCACATCTTATGTGACTCTTAGATCTTTATGGGACTGTATCATCATATGATACTTATTATGACATGTTTATCCCATCTAATGCCTTAAGGTCCAAAACCATTTTGATAACCTTATTAAGTCACACAATAAAACTTGTGAATAGCCAAATTCAAAACAATGAGGCAAAAGCCCAACCAAATTTGATCAAGGCCCATTGAACACGTGTCGCGGAGGCGATCACCGCATTCAATAAACCAAGACTTCAATGAGGCATTGCGTTGAAAATTCCATTCACCCGTGTCTCCTCAAGATAAAAGTGGGTACGTGCAGCGGAGGCTATCACCGCCCCACGATGATCAAGAAGATAACAGGGTTTTTTTTATTGATGGCATTAAAACTTAAGATTTTAAAAGGGTTGAATTTTAAATTGTTCCGTTTTGGTTCAATTTTTAAATCCAATTTTAAAATTAAACGAGTTGTGCCATGTGTTTTCCCCGCATGTATCATATACATTCAAAACACATACACGAATTTTGTATCTCATACAAAATCCTACGCTCGTATCGTATACGTAATTGTGCGTGAGAATAAAAACGTTGCATGTTAAAAACGCACCCCTAAAACATACATCTAGCGCATATTGCATCACATACAAAATACTAAATGCATAAATATAACCGTGTTTAGATATGGCCCATCTACCCTAAATTCCTCAAGCCAATGAGAGAACTTTTCTAAAAAGAAAAAGAAAATTACATTGGGAAAGCCTCAGTTACATTGAGGTGAAAAATAAAATAAAATTACATCCAGAAATTTAGGGAGACGACACGCAGGCCGTATTTACCAAAAAAAATACCTAGAGCCATATCCAACACCATACCCATACATGAACAATTTGTATATTTAAAACATACACGGCTATCATACCAAAAACACAACAAAACAATTTAATTGTGGTTCAATTAGAGTTTGTGCAATTTAACATGCCTCTTGAAATTAGGTACTGTACCAATAATTAAAATTCAGGAATCAAATTCAAGAATTCGAAATATTTGTCTAAAATTAATAAATTCTAAATTTAAAAATTTTCGACTTCCCTATAATATTATAATTAAAACAATTTTAACTAAAATATATTTAGGGGTTCGACCAAAAACCAAAATTTCAAGAAAATTCTTTAAATCAATCCAATTGATTGCCTATGTATCAAATACATAAATTTGCACCAATCTTTTAGATTAGGTTCGAAAAACATGTGGTGGAGTTTCACAAAACTTTAAGCATACGATTAAAAACTATAAACACCCAACATACATCTCATGTATATCACAAAACTAGTATAAACATACAATTAGCCAGGCTCTGATACCACTGTTGGGAAATAACAGAGGGAGCGCAGCGGAAGAAAATAAAAAAAAAAAACTTGATTAACTATGCTAACTCTGTGATTCCTTCTAGGATCCACTAATTATGTTTATACTAGGAAAGTAAAGATGTTTACCTATATTTCAATCGGTGACTTATCGTGTTCGCGAATTTGAGAAGTCCACTCCGAGTGTCCTTCCTCTACCGGTAATCCACATGAGCAGTTTGGCAGATGCCTAGGTGCTAGCCTCCTTCACTTCTTCCCAAGTGAATACGGGAACTCTATCTATGATTCTTGAATGATCAAGGACTGTTCTTGATCCTCAAGATTGATTGTGATGTACTAATATTATCAGGTGTAGGTCTAACTCTCTTTCTTCAAGAAAATCGACTCACTCTCACAATATTAGGACTTGGCGAATTTTTACTCTCTATGGTGCACTAGGCGAATTCTCAGTCTCACCAAGAATTGATCTGTTATGTGTTTAGGCGCCTAGGCCTCCTATTTATAGTCTCCTCATTCCCAATCTTAGGGAATCCTAATCCAATTAGTAAATCTCTAAGATATTGAATATCTTAAAATATATCAATATATCTTTTGATTTATAATATCAAACTTAATATTATAATTCAAAAATCAATAGGTGGCAATTTAAATTTGAGACTCAAAATCAAATCTTGAGATCAAATCTTCATTGCTCAAATCCTATTGGTTGGAATGAGTCATGAGGAATTGATTTTATAATTTAAATATTACTTTAATATTATATATTATAAAATCGAATTTGCCCATATCTTTAAACTTAAAATGCAAGATCAAATCTTGCACTCCAAGTAACAAGATATGGCGCCATCCTCTTAGAGTCTAGGAGGAATTCTATAGCAACCCAACCTCTTAGGTAGTTATAACTAATTCCTAACAATATTGAATAAAAATATTACTTTAATATCTTTTAATTCAAATCCCATATCTTTTCAAAAAGATATTGTTTGAATTCAAAATTCAAACCTTGTCATCTTTATTTAATTAATAAAACATTTTCATTAATAAAATTAAGATCAAAGAGGCGCCACCCTCATCTCTTGTTTCCCCAATATTAGTGAATTTAATAAATCAATAATTTCCTAACTTTTAGGAAACTTATTTAATTTATTATTCCCTAATATTTTAAACAAGAATTTAATTGTAAACTATTTAACAATTAATATATTTAAATTTGTCTAACAAATTTAAATACCACAATCATAGATATTTATTTAAGACAAGATTTAATGTCCTAAGACATTTAACTATGTCTTAAATTGTGTCACCAAAGTGACTCACGAATTAACCCTAATTCGTGTCCCAAAATTAGCATCTTGATCCTGCTCATGTGTGACCCAGCAGGCCTCACGTGAAGTTGGCAGCAAGTCATCTTATGACTCACAAGTCGAGAGCGGACTCTAGCAAGCCATCACGACTACCCAAAACACGCGAGTTATCGCTTTAACGTTTTTAACGATTTAACCTAAATACCACCTTGTCATAATTCCTATTGTCTCACGATATTTTGGTCATGGATCAGGCACGGGAATGTCATCCATAATCCAAACCACAACTTTCTCGATTTCCTGAGTTAGTCCCAATTCCCAGCGTGGCCACGCATTTCTTGGACAGACTCATCGAGGGCGCCAGTTAAATATCTCTCATCTTAATGAGGGACAAAATCCCATCTTGGTCAACCACATTCCTTTGCACGGTAATCAACCAAACCCGTACCTAGCCTGTATGGCTACCCTGCTACGGGTAACGTTGGACTAGGCCAAAGTTTGACAACTACAATGCCGGAATAGTCAAGACCTCAGGTCTAAGGCTATCGTGACAGGTGTACAGGAGAGGCTCGCTTATGACTAAACCCATGCAGGACTCTCCGGGTCGGTCCAGCAACTTGTAACCCTTACATAATCGCACCATGACTCTCGAGAAGCATCTGGTGCATGTATCTCTATACATCGAGGTCATGCTGGTCTTGGTTCATTTACGTTCCCACGTGAATGATCGACCAGGGACAGTTTTAGATTAATTATCATATAATTAATCAAGGACGCTATCATAGTAAACATGCTAATAATATGATAACAACATAATTTATCTCTATAAATTAATCAAAACCATATGTTCAAACAAAACATATAAATAAAATGATTGGCCCTAGGGCACAATCTCCATCAGGGGTTACGCAGCCTCAACTGATTGATGGCGTTCTTGAACCCGATATAGTTATATCGGGAGCCCCTCCACTTGATCTGCCTCATGGCCAAATCCTTGAGTGCTGCATGGCGCTCCTTGCGAGCCTGCACATCGGCTTCAAGCTCGGCAACCTTGTCGTTCAAGGTGTTGATCAACTAGTAGCCTCTTGCAGCTGCTTACCCTTGCGATCATACCCGATCTGAAGAGAGTCCCGGGATGCCTTGGCGACATTCATTTCTTCGGTGGTCTCCGCCAAAACACGACGCAATTTCTGGGCAACCTCGCGGGCTTCGTCCCTCTCGGATATGAGGTCTTTCCTGGATACACTGTTGGCTAAAGCCCGCAATCCAGCCACCAACAAAAATTGGACAGTTTCTTCAGCAGGGTACTGAACATTTTCTATAGACGCCTTGGCCAGCTCATCCCTCTTTACCGCCACAGCCTCAGAAAGGCAGTTGGATAGAACCTCCAGCGCGTTAAAGTTCCCAGCCTCAGGAGCAACGGGAATGAGAGGAACCTCAAAATTAGGGCATGCACGCTTTTTTGACGCCACCTTACGTGACGATGGTGCAGGAACGACAGTCTCTTTCCCGTGGCCGCCAGACTTGGCCGGGGAACTTGGTGGGCCGGAGGGATCACGGATTGTCAGCTTCCCAGGCTACACGAGAACGAAAGCAAGTTTTGTCTTCTTCGGAGGCTCCACTGCCTTCTCCTTGCCCTTGTCCAGCCGAGGGCGTTTACTCCCAATGACTTCGGCCAAGGAAGCCTGGTCCACTACAAAGAAAGCAAAGCATGACTTAGAAATGATCAACTAAGACAATGCAACGCGCATGCAGAAAACAAAACGAGACACATACAACGCTTGGGATCGAAAAGGTCAGTGGTGATCAACCGCAGTGCCGTTAGGCGCTCATCAACGGTAAGGTCCCTCCAGTTGCATTCGAAGGGCCCGAGTCGAGGCCTCCTCCATGATAGGGGAAACATGGCGCGCTCATCTGACTGGCGAACCCAGAAAGGCCTATCGGACCCCGACTCCTTGATAAAAACGAACTTATATTGCCACTCCTTGGGGTTACTAACGGCATGCTTCAAAATCTTAGGGCGTCCTGGACGTCTAAAATAGGAGATGAAGCAATTGTCCACCCAGCGTGGATAGAAGAAATACAGAAATAGCAGCACTGTTGCGGCAACGCCATCCCTCCTGCATTTGGCGACGAAGCCCAGCAGGATGCGCCATCCGTTGGCACTGACTTGGATGGGACAGGTGTTCATGATGGCCAGGAGATCTAAGACCGCAGGGTTGAAAGGCATCTCTATATCGCAACCCTTAAGGGCGTGCTCGCAAATCAGAAAGCCCCTTCCATCAGTATAGAACAAATCCGGCGCTGCCTCCAAGTGACTCAGTGTGGATATCTCACACCCTGACGATCGATGACGGGGCGAAGACGCCATTAGTTTTTGGTTGAGCCCCTCGAGGAAGTCCACACCAAATAGCCAAGTATAGTACTCCTTCACCACATCGCTCTTCAGATCCAAGAATGCCTCTTGCACTTCTTCGTTGGGTCTCTAACGGCGCCAGTCAACCACGGGCCACGCGTTGCTCAGAACTTCGGCCCTATCAGGGCCACAAGGCGTCGTCTCTTCTTTGACCCACGGAACGTTGGACAACTTGCGATTTTGGCAAAGAAACCACTCAGGGAAATCCTGGAAATTGACTTCCTCACCATAGATCGTCTGCTGGGGATTGCCATCCCCTATGAACGCCCAAATAGGCGCATCAGCGCCGCCTGCCTCCTCGGACACAGGTGGGTCTTCATCTAATGGCGCCGGAAGGGGCAAAGATGGGTTAGCAAGCGTTTCTTCAGACTCTCTTGGAACATGGGACGAGGACGCCCTCGCATCACCATTTCTCCTATCCATCGGAGAAGCAAACCTGGTAGGCGCTGACGACTCGGGCTCAGTTGTGGTGGGCGCTGACGTGCCAGGCGTCCTCGCACTGTCTCCAGCAGCTGAGGAAACACGACAGTTATAACCCATTTGATGTAGGACTTTGCTCCATTCACCAGGAAAAAAGGGGGAAACACCCTCAGGGAAAAAGGGGTCGTTTGGAAAAATGATCTTCAGCGGTTGCGGTTGATCACCAAACTCAGACCAAAACTCAAATGAAGAAGATGATGAAGAAGACGAAGGAGAAGGTTTTGAAAACTTACATTCGTCGAAGTCCATGATGTTGGTGAATCAAAGCAGAATCCTCGAAGGAGAAGCTAATGAACACTGCGAAGAACGCAAAAAACACAATCAGTAAAACAAAGATGGCAATATCAAGATTGCAAGCAAATGTCGAGATGAATAACAAAACACTCACAGAACAAAGGCGGTTGCAGTCGTCAGAGCAGGGACAACAACCAAGAAAATGACAAGAGAGTCCAAAGTTGAGTTCTCCGGCGAGAAAACGCAGAAAAAACGAGGGAGAGAGGAAAGTTTTTGAAAGTGAAAATGGCAAAGTGAGGGGGAGAAAGGGAAAATGGCAGTTTTAGGAAAACCTTCACGAAAACCAAAACGACGCATTAAATCCGCCCCTCTCGGTCCACGTTCCGCCATCATGGTAGGGAGTTAGCCAATCACGTAGTGACACGTGGCCACGATGTGCTGACACGCAGAAGAGGAAGTGACATGCAACGTCAGCGTGGGAACTGAAAGGACAAGAGTTGGTGGCGCCAAATCCGAGAACGCCACATCCATTGGGGTCACAGCCATCCAGAATCTTCAAGATGAGACTCGTGGCGTCCATGACAACAACGCCATCAAAGTTACAATCAGTGTCGAGAACGCCCTCGAAGGGGACTCCACTGATGGGGACAGAGCTTCACTTCTTTTGTTGGGACTAGTGATAATAGGCCCAATAATTAGGAGGCCCAAATGATAGAACATACCCTTAATCCAACAAGCCACGAGCCCACCAGATGGGTCACATGGGTATGAACGCCCTACATCTCGTTTAGCCAAGGACACCCACAGTTACAAGGGATATGGGCGTCCACGTATCAACAAATAAGGGAACATTCCCTGAATCAATCAGGAACCAATTAAGGATCGCTCAAGATCCGCTGCCAATCAAGACAAATCCATCAGTGATCCTTCCCCTTGATAGCGCCTTGGTCATCAAGGCACCTTTCACAGAAAAGGAAATTATGTGGGAGCCAAAGATCACAATTAGATCAGCCAGGATCACAATCAAACATCCAAGCATTTATGGCAGAATCATGCCAGATCATCCTCAGCCAGTATAAAAGGTTAACCCTTCACATTGGAAAAAGGTACGCTCTCTACTCAGTCAATTGAGATTATTGAGCTCATAACCCTTACTAACTTAAGCATCGGAGGTGAATCGCAAGGCCACCCCTCTGTGTTCATTGACTTGCAGGCGACCTTTGACCCAGAGTTGCCTCACCGAAGACGTGCTTATATTATGTAATATTGGCAACAACGAGCCAATAATGAGAGGCCACGTCGAGAAACCCCTAAGTCCTTGCTGTTAGTGAATCATCAAAATTGAATTAAAATTGAATATCATTAGTGATGATTTATACATAGAAAGCAGTCACAGTGCCTGAGAAAGTGTTCGAGCAACCAATTAATTAAAACCACCACCCTCTGATTGAAACCCAGTCCTTGTTGTTTTCACATTCAGTTTTATCAACTAATTAAAACCACCACCAAAATCTTTAAACGCAAAACACATTTACAATCATACAAATTTTAGACTATATCTAATTTTTAGTCCCTAAATTTATTCTACAATAAGAACAAAGAGATCCATTCACACATGAATTTCGCCCTGTTGTTGTTATGCCCATGTTTGTTATGAGTAGGAGTGGGTTGATTGGTAGAATGCATTCTTTAAAACCACTCATTTTTCCCAAATTAACAAACGTCAACACGCATTCACACCAACAAATCTCAACATGAAATGAAAAGGAGGTGTTTGAAAGAGGACCTTTTGCGATAAATATCAAATAATCTATAAAAGAAAACCTTAGATTGTCATTACTTTGTTTAGAGTAATTGTCTTTCATTGTCACATTTCTCCCATCCTAAATAATTGTAGAAGAAAAAGATGAATGAATTAACTTTGAGACGTCGTAAATCTCTATTCCTAAAGAGTGATTGTGTATAAATCGTGGAAATAGGTAAATCCACGAATTGTATTTATAATTATCAGGAGACATAATTCATATGATATATGCTTTCATTTAAAAGGTATGTCTGTTAACAATTAATAGATATATTATTTAAAAGATATATCTTCACAATAAAAGATGTGACTTTTAAAAATTAAGAGACACCACTTAACACAAGTATTTTTTTCAAATGAAAAGACTTGAAGATAAAAAATGAGGATATTTTTTGAAAAGAAAGTTTACACCAACTCATACTTTTAACTAGTAATGATAAAATTAATATTTGTGTTTAATAATTCAATAATTAATTTGTGAAAATCCTGAATAAGAATAGATTTGGTGTCCATTTTAATTGTGGTAATCAATTATTGGTTGAATTATCCACAGTCTTACTCCTACCGCGTAAAGAACTATTTTGGAGATAATATTTTGATTATGTATAAGTTGATAAGTAACTAAAATGCCTAATTATTTATTTTCTATGTAATTTTTTAGGCCAAAATTTTGTTTTGGGTCTCAATTTGTCCCTATTTTTTTTTTGTTTCACTTTGGTCTCATATCTTTTGGTCAGTTAAATAATTGGTCTCATATTTTTTTTGTTGCAGATTTGATCTCATATATTTGTAAAAAGTTCCACTGTTAATTAGCCCCACAATGTAAAATTAAACATTTTGTAAATATATGAAATCAAATCTGCAACTTGACCAAAAGATATGAGACAAAAAAAATGCAACAATAAAAAACACATAACAAAATTGAGACCTGAGTAAAAGATATGGACCAAATGTGCACTTTGACCAATTTAATAATATTAAAAGATGTTTTTTATCAAATGGGTTATTAATAATTTGTGCCAATTGTTTTGGGATATATATATACCTCTCAAACTTATCAGCACTTAATTTTTCTGATAACTAAAGGCCTAGTTTCACTCTTTTCTCACATGATAGTGATGGAAATAAATTTCATTAACCTAGAGTTCCCATTGATCTTGAATGAAGTTAAGATCTTCAAGTCACAAGATCCAAAGAGGGAACAAGATGGAGTATTCAGATTTTGAGCATAGAAAGGGACTGACTTGAACAACAACGAGAACCGTGTGTTCTAAAATAGATTTGATACATGTATAGCAAAAATATTCACTAGTTAGTCTATTAGTGAATATTACAAAATAGTCCAAAGACAATTACAAAACAGTCCCTTTAACAAACAAATTCCATATATGTATTGGTGATTCAATGGGATAATTACTAATACTCTTTAAACGTACGTGGCTTGAGGTTCTTAGCCCGGTCTCGGAAGGCTTGTGGATAATCCAACCCATCACGGATTACCACAATTAATATGAACCAAATCTATTAGTATTCAGACTTATGGTAAATTAATTACTTATTAATAACACAAAGATTAATCTTACAATAGATTAATGATAATCCACATGAAAATTTCAACAATAAGATATTCAAGTCACAAGATCCAAAGAGGGAACAAGATGGAGTATGTTAGGTGTCGAATCCAACAAATTAAATCCTACTTTCTTAATATTCCTAAATTTGTAGCAAGTGAGAGTAGGGTCGAATCCACAGGGAAATATGACTAAATCCAAGTTCAATTAAATGATCAAGAAAGAAGTGGAGATTGCAAAGTGAATTGAAGAAATAAAAATTGACAAGTGAATGAAAATAAGGACTAAATTGATATCAGAGTTTAATTAACTAAAAAACAATAAAATAGAATCAAGAAACTGAATTATAAAAATGCCTAACCAGGTTGTGTATTGAAATGGAGTCTCATTAGTTAATCATTGACAAAATATTTCACTCTCTTAAGTTCACTTAGCTTGATAGAAAATCAGATTCCATCAATATCTCACAAAAATCAGAAGTTGGAACCGACCTACCTTCATTTATCTCAAACTCTTAAGTAACAGACTCTCAAGTTCAAGAACAATTAAAGCAAGAGATGAACTAAGCCTAATTTAACTAGGTCTCAGTGGTGGTAG
>QANZ01044873.1:0-10901 GCA_003254925.1 Chamaecrista fasciculata | reverse complement strand
TTTTTTTTTTAAAGAAGGGGAGCCTAGGGAAAATAAGTTTTCTATCAAATAAGACTATTGAATCAAATCAGAAGAAACTACTCTGAAATCCAATAAACCAGCAAACTAAACAGCAACTCAAGACAATAGGCAATTCAACTAAAAGGTTAGCATGCATAATTTCTTTTCTCTATTAAACTCTTCCTTCAAAAGAACAAGCTTGGCAAATTAAATCAACCAGATGCAGAGAAAAGCAGAATAAAAATGCTCAGATTAACAAGAAAACATATATAAAAATAATGGTTCATGGAATTAATTGAAAAGAGAAGTATCTTGAGGTTAAAAAGAATGACCAAGTGTGAAGAAATTATTGAAAGCAACATTAGAAAATTTCAGTTCAACCAAAAATTTTTTTTTTCACACCCACAATCTGAAAAGCAAAGTTGTCATTCCCTCCCCCACACTTAAAGTTTGCATTGCCCTCAATGCAAGCATAAAGGACAAGAACAGAATAGACGAAGGGAAAGAGAAGAACTTCCCTGAGGAGGATCTGCAGGCTTGTGCACCAAAGAATTGCACCTTTCACTAACATGACCAATGCTATATGGGAAAAGCAAATTCAAATCACAATAATAACAAATAATTCAGCCAAATAATCAGAGCTAATCAGATCAAATCAAAGATGAAAACTACATGTAACCAATTATCTAGCTAAAATATGATTGATAGCCCAAAGCAGAATCCCAATTCAGCAAAAAGGTCAGAATTCTATTTTTCAATCTCAGCAAAATGGAATAGGACTAAAATGGCTAATCAAAATGCAATCACTAGCCAAAATTCACAGCTAATGGCAAATGAAACAAAATTGAGAATGCTCTAGAATCATCCCCAATAAAAACATTCAACTGCACTAGTCAATTAAGATTTCAGCCAAATAATTAATTTAAATCCAAATGCAAAAACACAACTATGAATTTCAGCCAAGTTCCAACACAGTACGATTTCAGTCCACAAAAGAATTCAGATATTCAATCAAATGCCAATCCTCAGAGTAATAACAGAACAAGTAGCAATGAAATTCACATTCACAAAAAAGTCCCTAGATGTAAATGCAGAACAACCATTAAGCATGAAATTAACTAGTATGAGCAGACCTAACAGAAAACCTAGGCCTAAAATGAACTAGGGAACAAGTTAATCAAGTCAGGAGAATGTGATGAAGGTGAAAAATTTGCAGAAACACCACTCTTTGTGCAATTTTATAACACACAATCCACACTAAACCTAAATCAACTAACAAAAAACTGAAAATGAAGAGGAGAGAGATTCTCACAGCCCTTGAAGCAAAAATCAGAGTATCCCTTAGCCGTTGAAGACAGAGCAGTGGCGAGAATGAGCAAGGAAGTCAAAGAATCAATGAAGAATGAGCAACACTCTCTGACGAACCACCGCAACAAGCCACCACGAACCTCCGTAGCAAGCTACCACGCTGTAGAAGAACGCCGGCGAGCAACTATGGTGATGGAAGGAAGAAGCACGGCGATTCAAGGTGGAAGAGAAGAGGAAACTCGTGGTTTTGCTCTGCTAGGGCTTAGGAATGAGTAAAAATCTGAAACTGTGAAAATAGAAAGGGTTAAAAAAAACTAAATATTATAATAGGTAAAAAGAAAATAAAATAAAAACTAATATATATATAATACCAAAAGAAAAGTAAAACTAAAGAAGATAAGAGTGAAAAAGAAAATAGAACGGACTAAAAAGTCTTGAAGATTAAAAGGGCCCAAAATGAAAAGAAAGACAAAACTCCATTAAAGCAGGCCTAGAAACTTAAAAAGAATGCAGAGGCCCGAATGAAGCTTGAAGATGATGAAAATTTGCTATGTCCTTTATCTGCAAAACTGATATGCCCATAACGAATAGGCAGAAAGTGTAAGTACTATGCCCATAATAGAACTAAGTAACTAACTACTAGAGTAAAATAAACACTTCCCTAATCATAAAAAAGAACTCAAAATCAGTCAATCAATCCCCGTTTTGCAACGGCGCCAAAATTTGTTAGGTGTCGAATCCAACAAATTAAATCCTACTTTCTTAATATTCCGAAATTTGTAGCAAGTGAGAGTAGGGTCGAATCCACAGGGAAATATGACTAAATCCAAGTTCAATTAAATGATCAAGAAAGAAGTGGAGATTGCAAAGTGAATTTGAAGAAATAAAAATTGACAAGTGAATGAAAATAAGGACTAAATTGATATCAGAGTTTAATTAACTAAAAAACAATAAAATAGAATCAAGAAACTGAATTATAAAAATGCCTAACCAGGTTGTCTATTGAAATGGAGTCTCATTAGTTAATCATTGACAAAATATTTCACTCTCTTAAGTTCACTTAGCTTGATAGAAAATCAGATTCCATCAATATCTCACAAAAATCCGAAGTTGGAACCGACCTACCTTCATTTATCTCAAACTCTTAAGTAACAGACTCTCAAGTTTAAGAACAATTAAAGCAAGAGATGAACTAAGCCTAATTTAACTAGGTCTCAGTGGTGGTAGCTAAATCAGAGGTTCTTTCTCACACTTTGAAAACAGAAATGAAGCAAACTTCCTCTCAAAGCATGTGTCACTTCTCTAAACATCAAACAAAGATTTGAGCCTAGATGACAAGATTAATCATGAATGAAATACAATTAGGAGCTCTCTAATATCATCCATCCAAGACAATCATAGAATTAAAATTAGAGAAAGAATCAAAACTCAAGAAAAGTAGAATTTCATTAAGCTCAAAAATATAGTCTCATAACATAATCAACTCCAAGTCTTTACACAACCTAGCTAGATAACTACTACAAAATTAAAGCTAAGAGGAAGAAGAAAAATATCAAATCTGCAAAGAAAAGAAGAAGATGGTTGCTTCCAAAACCCTTAAGAAGCCTTGCGTCTCCTCCCCCCTTTCTATGCGTGTGTGTGTGTTCTATATATATGCCTCCTTTTGCCTTTAAAACCCTAAGCCACGTGCTACCCTTGAAATGAAATCAGATTTCTTCTTGCAATTGAAATGGACATGTGGCACATTGTGATTGGTTCTTCAAATTAATGTCTTTAAAATATTTACCTGCAGTACTATGGGCATAACAATACAGACTAATGGCAAAGAGTACTATGGGCATAACACCCAGAAAAATGGCAGCTTGAGAGAAATTGAAACAAAAGCAACAAGAAAATGAAAAGTTAAGAATTCTAACACCTAATTGGATTGTGTGACCATAAAAATGAGGTATTTGAGTTAGAAAAATATATACAAATGAGCTGCTAACAGAGTACTTAGATTTTCAGCATAGAAAGGGACCGACTTGAACAAGAATGAGAACTTTGTATTCTAAAACACATTTGACATATGTATATACAAAATATTCACTAATTAGTCCATTAGTGAATATTACAAAGTAGTCTCGAAACAATTACAATGCAGACCCTTTAATAAACAAACTCTATATATGTATTAGTAATTCAATGAGATAATTACCAATACTCTTCGGACGTGACTTGGGGTTCTTAGCTTGGTCCCGGAAGGCTTGTGGATAATCCAACCAATCATGGATTACCACAATTAATATGAACTCAATCCATTCTTATATAGACTTACGATAAATTAATTACTTATCAATTAATACAAATATTAATCTTACAATAAATTAATATTAATCCACATAAAAATTCCAAAAAATACTAGATAACTCTTTTGCAGTTTTTGGGTCATGTGAGTTGTAGATTTCTTAAGGTGATCATTTATTTGGCAATTCTAGATCAATGATTTTCTCTCTAATTTTAATTTTCTCCCACCATTTTTCCTCCGTAGTAACTACTCTAATTAATCCTTGTATGAATTAGTCTTTGTTTAAATCACAAAAGAGACACATGAAAAATATATAGTGATCATGAGAATATATATAGACACAAGTTTATATATACACTAAGGTATATGTATATATCAAATATAGTTAGTTAAAAAACTTATTTTTATACTGTTCAAGTATATATTGCAATTGTTAATAAAAATAACCATTTTTTACTATATTTAAAAGGATAATTAAAAATCATTTAACTTGATCTTGTTCTCTTTCTTGACTATTAATTCATCTAAATTAATTATTTAAATATTTTTTATATTATTTAAAGCTAATATATAGATGTCTTTCAGAAATTTAGAGGTCAACATAAGTTGCTCTTATTTATGTTCTGTTGCATTAGAGATTTATAACTAATGCAATTTAATTTTATAATGATGAGTACGTACAAAGGCCACATGAGTCATGCATCCAGCACAAATCATAAACAGTTATCCTGCATAAATTGATTCTTTTATCTAATCTCTATATATAGTACTAATTTTAATTTCTAATTAAAATCAAATCAGCTTTAAGAAACTAGCACGTATAGACAGATTAAATTAAATACTTTAATTTGTGGTTGAAATATATATGAAGAAAAATATGTAATTTATTGCAGCACATGGGCAGCTATTATATATGTCCAAATTTATTTGTCCAGCAACGACAGAAAGTGATGCCTACGTTATTATTGTCGTTTGTTAGTTGTTGCTATCATAATTTTTGGGGAATGCTTATTCCATACTCCAATGGCTTCAACAAATTATGCCCTAACCCACAACTTCGTTCATACTTCTTATCACCACCGTTTCATTCGTTCATGGTCAAAACAATGTTTTCAAAACGGGAATGATAATTCAATTGGAAAAGCTATTGGGTAAGGTGTTTGACAAATTCAATTTAAATTAATGATCAATCAAATGATATTATAAATGAAAGTTTTATAGGAAACCTTTTATGAGATCGGATGATTTTAGAGTGTAGTTTAGGAGAGATTAGAGCAATATTAGGAGTCTTTTGTGTTTTAGATAAAATTTTAGATTAGTTTTAGACATATATTAAGAGATTTTAGAGTAGAAATTTTAGAAATTAGTAAACCCAATCATTTATAATTTTATGATTTGAGATCCTCGTATTTTATTAATTTGGCTTGTAGTAAAAATTTGAGAGTAAACAAAGTTTAAAATTTTAATTATCTGACTTTTTTATTTTAATTTGAGTTTTTGACACTATAATATCATAGAACACTTTCGACTAAGAAAGTGAGAAATATAGAAATAAAGTTTTTTAAAAATAAATTATATATTTAGAATCTATTATTCAAAACAAAAGTTAGTGGTGGCCTCCTTTACTAATTTTCGATCCCTAGAGTCGACATTGTTGGGAGGCACAACCGTTTCGTCTCTCTTGCCCGAATGAGATTAGTCTTCGCTTAAACCGTTACACAGATAGGCGGAGAGAAACTCATAACATTACCAAAAAAAAGAAAAAGCTATCAATATAAATTTTCTTTAGAAATTCTATTTCTAAAATTTGAAGTTTTTAGGGCCTATTTTATAAAGATATGAAATCAAAAGTGCAATAAAAAATGTTATGAAACTAAATTGAGACCTGAACAAAACTTATAGGACCCAAGACAGTGACCATAATTATATTATAGCTTCATTCTAGATATAATCTGGCTAAAAAATAAAGCTTCATTCTGGATAAGGATAAAACAAGACATAGCAATTGGAAAACAAATGCGCTCAATTTGACGAGTGGATCTTGTACTCATGAATGCAGTTATAAATGTGATGTCGATCGTCCTACTAATAGAAGAACGAGTAATTTAATCAATGTAATTCATATGGGTGACATTTATTAATCTCACAACACTAGAGAAATAGTTTAATTAGGGAGACTAAAATTAAAAATAAGAAATCTCTCATACTACAACGAAGAGTAAGCAGAGAGGAATTTACTTCATCTTCTCCATTACAGGTTAGACATATATATAGAAGTTACTTTGGAAGAGAGAGCAAATTTTTTTTTGTTTTTTTAAATATAGGTATATATATATCATATCTACTTTAGTAAAATTTGTCTTCATGTAAAAGTGAACGATAAAATTTTCCCATTCCAAGTACATGCATGCATGAATTTCAAATGAATGTAATGAAGACCTAGGAGACTTTGACACATCCACGTAAATATTCAAAATCAGAGAATCCACTTTATATATTGTTTTTTTTAACCGAAAGCAAATGTCCATGATGATGATGATGAGAACTCCTAAATTTACTCGTATATAATCAAAATTAAGTTCATAACATAAACCAGAAAATTCTCTTGTCAAAGGCAGAGATTTAAAGACAACATAATTAATAGACAAAAAGGAACCTTAAAACACATCAAATATCAAATCAAATATATATAATAAGAATATGTGTATAATAATCAAGGAACTTCTCAAAGGATATATTGCTTCTCTATTAGTTCAAATATATATCAAGAATTATTAATCTAGTGGCACAGGCAAGCATGCAACTTTTCAACCCATGAAATAATTTATAGGATAGAGTGGGGGGCCCAACTTTACATATCACAAATTGCTTAGAATTCATAGGGGTTCATGCATGCTCAAGTTAATTAATTGACGCAAAATTGAGTTGATTGCATTGTTGAAGAAGTTAAATGAATAATTTTTATAATATACGAACTGAAGGATCGAAATTTTACACATGCAAATTTTATAACCATATGAAATATAAGATGATAGAATGATGAGATCACAAGAAAAAGAGGGGTGCAACGGTTTGATCTAGTTTTGGTTTGAAGATATAGATGTTAGAAATATAGAGTAGGCTTTTGATAGAATACGAAAATAGAGTAGGCTTTGATAGTGTAGTCATTGTCCTTAAGAAAATTAAGCCCCCATTATTTGTATGCTGCTGAGTGTTTATGGCAGATTTTCTCCAGGATTTACAAAGCCTCGTATTATAGCCAGCAATACTATAACACATTCTGAACAAGAAATAGAGAAAGATAAGTTAAAGATGAGATACTCTGTTCTTTGAGAAGAAGTGTTATTTATAAAAAAAATCTAAACAGATATAACCTTTCAGATTCAAACATAAGTGACAGGTTATAACCTTTTATAAACGAACATTCATATCTGTTTAAAAGTGAACAATCATGTCACTTCATGTTTAAACTAAATTCTTTGTGACATTGAATATTCATGAATGAGCACTTCTCTGTTTATTCGTATTAATTAATTAATCAATTCAAAAATAATATAAATTAAAATTAATTATTGGCTTGAAGATATATATATATAATTCAATTATTATAAATGACTTAATAATCATTTATAAACTCTTTTTAACTCTATAACTTATCCAATGTGAGACTTTGATTACTAACTATACTAACAATCCCCCACTTAGTAATTTATTTAATTCAAGAATTTATGTATATAGGAGGTATCTTTCGATTGAAACCTAGTACTTGTATAAATACATCAAACTTCATCTAAATTGATTGTTAGAATGATCTAATAAACTTCAATTCATTAAATGACAAAGTGGATGTATAAATACACATAAATACTTAAATTAAATTCTAACGTGTTCAATGTAAAACTTAGCACTATATATGGCCTTGTGTTACTTCCTGTTTTATAAACACTTACAAAGTTTCAAATCCAAACTTTGATTGAAGCGGCACCACTTCATGTGTTTATTTAGGTGAAGATTTAATCAAGTCCTTTGTTTGGATTTTCTTAGTTCTTATTCTAAAATCTGTTACTTCATTAAGAGTATTTATAATACTCACCTTCTTGTTCATAAGTAATTGTAAAAACTCAAGCACTTGATAACTATCACTAATCATAACTTGTTGTTACCTTTTGAACTTTTAGAATTGCATAGAAATCATAAAAGTAAGGTTTCTGGTATGAGTATGTTGGGAAATCATAGAGGCAGCGCAGTGGAAAGAACGGTAAATTAAAATTTTTTGGCGACTCTATCATTCCCTTCCAGGATCCACTATCTGAATCTATGCTAGTAAAGAAAGAATGTATACCTCAAATCAATCAGTGAGTTTGAATTCTGCGGTTCCGAGAAGTCCACTCCACGTGTCCTTCCTCTGCCGGTGATCCACACGAACAGTTTTGTTGACACCGAGGTGCTAGCCTCCAATTCTTTTCTCCAAAAGAATTCAGGAATCCAAATCTACGAATCTTGAATGTTCAAGAACAATTCTTGAACACTCAAGAACAAGTGGCGCAAGAGACTCTCACACAACCCTAAACCCTTTTAGGTTTATGCGAACCTCCCTCTCTCTAGAAATTGGTCAACTTTCTCTCTCCTCTTGGAATAGTCGACTTGCTCTCTAGAATTAGGGTTTTGGCGAAATTGCTCTCCTTTTTGGTAAAAAGTTAAGCAAGTCGACTTCTCTAGTCAGTTTATACAGTTAGGGAGTTGATAATTATAATTAGGGAATCCCTAAATTAGTGGATTGTCAAATTATAAAATAACAAGATTACAATAATATTATAATTTTAGGATTTGAATTCTTAATTAAAATATTATATTAATATCTTAATTCAAATTCAAGATGCAATCTTTGAGATTCAAAATGCAAGATCAAATCTTGCACATGGGCCCCACAACAATGCGCCATCTCCCTTTGAATTTCAAGGAATTTAATAAATCAAAATAACAACCATAACTATTAGGAAGTTATGACCAACTTATTTATTCCCTAACAATATTGAATTAAAATATTACCATAATATCTTTAATTCAAATATTAAATCTTGAAATCAAAATCAAATCTTGATTTAATTAACAAAACATTTTCATTTATTAAAATCAAGAGATATGAGGCGCCACCCTCACTCCTCATTATCCCAATATTAGTGAATTTAATAAATCAATAATCCCCTAACTTTTAGGAAGCTTATTTAATTTATTATTCCCTAATATTTTAAACAAGAAACAAATTGTAAATAGATTAATCAAATTAACTATTTAACAATTAATATACTTAAACATGTCTAACAAATTTAAATATCATAAACGTAGATATTATTTAAGACAAGATTTCATGTCCTAAGACATTCAACTATGTCTTAAATTGTGTTACCAGAGTGACTCACGAATTAACCCTAATTCGTGTCCCTTAGCGGTATCATGATCCTGCTCGTGTGTGACCCAGCAGGCCTCACGTGAAGTTAACAGCAAGCCATCTCTATGACTCATAAGTCGAGAGCGGACTCTAGCAAGCCATCACGAGTTATCGTTTTAACCTAAAACCGATTTAACCTTAGTACCACCTTGTCATAATCCCTATTGTCACACGATATCTTGGTCTTGGATAAGGCACGGGAAAGTCATCCTTAATGCAAACCATAACTTTCTCGATTCCTTGAGCTAGTCCAATTTCCCTGTGTGGCCACACATTCCTTGGACAGACTCATCGAGGGCACCAGTTAGATATCTCTCATCTCTATGAGGGACAAAATTCCATCTTGGTCAACCACATTCCTCAGCACGGTAAACAACTAAACCTGTACCTAGCTTGTATGGCGACCCTGTTACGGGCAACGTTGGACTAGGCCAAAGTTCAGCACCTACAATGCCGGAATAGTCAAGACCTCATGTCTAAGGCTATCGTGAAGGTGTACAGGAGAGACTAGCTTATGACTAAACCCATGCAAGACTCTTCGGGTCGGTCCAGCAACTTGTAACCCGTTACATAATTGCACCATGACTCTCGAGAAGCATCTAGTCCATGTATCTTTATACACCGAGGTCATGCTGGTCTTGGTTCATTCTCGTTCCCACGAGAATAATCGACCAGGGACAATTTAGATTAATTATCATATAATTAATCAAGGACGCTATCATAGTAAACATGCTAATAATATGATAACTACATAATTTATCATCTATAAATTAAGCAAAAGAAATATGTTCAAACAAAACATATATTAAATGATTGGCCCTAGGGAACAATCTCCAACAAACTCCGACTTGCCCTGGGTACAATCATTAATCAAACTGTTCCTACACTAGGGACATTCATCAATGCGTCTAATCTCCATCGACGTTACATGACGTTCATGTACGACCCGTGCTAGAGGTTTCGTAAGAGGATCGACAACATTATCCTTGCTTGCTACTTTACATATCTTGACATCACCTCTGACAACCATCTCAAGGTGATAACGTCTGAGTATATATCATTGTTGGAAAATCAGTGGGGATCCAGTCTCACTTGGGGTCTTTCCTGTCTCCACAGGGTGACCCCCAAGTATACCTCAGACACTAGTTTTACGGTCAACGTCTCCACGCAACCAACCCTATGTTGTAGAATCAGCAATCGTGCTCTGTTTGGAACCTTTCCAACTCACGATGCCACCGTTCAGGAGAAACACGTATCCAGACTGCGATTTAAAATCATCTTGGTCAGTTTGGATAACGGGCATCTGTGTAACCAATTACACATCAGTTCCACCATAAACCAAGAATTCATCCGTCGTCCTCCTCAAGTACTTAAGGATGTCATTGACAGCGGTCCAATGATCCTCACCAGGGTCTTGTTGGAACCGTCTCGTCATGCTCAGGGCAAACGACACATTGGGTCGAGTACACAGCATGGCATACATGATGGATCCTATTGCCAAAGCATAAGGGATGCCACTCATGCGCCCTCGCTCATCAAGTGTCTTGGGACACTGACTCTTGCTCAGGACTAAACCATGATTCATCGGTATGAATCCCTTCTTGGAATTTTGCATACTGAACCGTTTCCATACCTTATCCAAGTATGTACTCTGCCTTAATCCAAGAAGCCTTTGAGATCTATCTCTATAGATCCTGATGCCTAGAATATAGGCAGCTTCTCCTAAGTCCTTCATTGAGAATGATTTTCCCAACCAAGATTTCACAATCTCCAAGGTAGGAATTGATGGAGATTGTGCCCTAGGGCCAATCATTTTATGTGTTATTTGAACATATGTAATTTTTGATTAATTTATAG
>QANZ01044865.1:150270-176790 GCA_003254925.1 Chamaecrista fasciculata | reverse complement strand
AACCATAATAAATTTTACAAAAATTACATATTGACCCCAAAAAATTTTAAATTTTTCATTTTAATCCCTATATAATATGTATCCAGGGACCTATTTGTAATTTTTTGAAAATTTTTTAGGGTCAATATGTAATTTTTGCAAAATTTGTTAGGGTTAAAATTACTAAATAGCTCCAAAGGGTACCAAAGTGTTAATGGAGAATACCACAAGGTACCAAAGTGTCAAGTTTCAAACCACAGGGTACCAAAGTGAAATAGGGTCAAACCACAGGGTACCAAAGTGTAATTTACCCTTTAAAAAATGAAAAAAAATACAAGTAAAGCAACTTTAGTTTGTTATGTTTGTCCATTAACCATGGATATTGGTGTCCGTCCCATGATTAATATTCCATCTTTTAACTTTGTGTTTTCGAAATGCAGACAAGGGATGAACTGTGACTGTGAGTCACTCTGCTAATCTTAATTAATCATGTTAATCCATCACTGATGAGATATGATACTGAATTGACAAAACTGCCCATGAAAGTGCACCGTGGATTAACGGTATTATTCTCATACAGGCTACAGCCATTTCCGGCCAAAGACCAATTCGGTCTTTTCAGCTTCACGTAAAAGACGGTTGTTTCAAACTCCAGCGAAGCCAGAGCTTTGGCGGCTTTCGTAGTGAAAACTGAAAGGAATTCCAGATTCCGCTTCAAAGTCAAATTCTTTCACAATTTTTTTATTGTATTATTATTTTTAAATTTTTTTTTGGTTTTGGGGTTTATGGCGAGATCGTTCCTTGGAAAATGGAAGGTAAACGACGACCGAAGGATGTCACAAATACATACGGAGAAGAAAAGGAGTGTCTAATTTCTGGGTCAGTTGACAACTCGCGAAATCAATTCCTTTTTCTCTCATTTTCTTTTTACTTTCTTTTTGATTTCTGGGTTGAATCTTCTTTCTCGGGTTCGTAGCTGTGGATATCATAAATTGTATCATGCCTGAGGTTCTTCATTTCAGAAACCCGGAATTGCAGATCCCGTAAAGGTGAGTCCATGGCTCGTATGTACCTTAAATTCCCCGACAATTGCTCAGTTTTGCTAATGTGGTAGAACATAATTCCTGCTAATTATTCAGTTATGTTTGTTTATGTGTCAAAAGTTCTTGTAATAGAAAAACTTAGCACTGGGGTGTTGCGCTATTATTCTGGTTCAGTTTTCTAATAGATATGTTTCTGAAGTGTGCATTTGCTCATAGCTAGCTGTTTGGGTGGAAATTTCAGATTATGATGCCAAGCCAGGCGCTTGAATCAGAAAATCTTGTTTTGTAGAGTTACAGTTCAAAATGGGAAGAGACTTTCTGGATTTGTTCACCATTCAGAAATGGAAGTGCTCTTGGTTTCTTGTTGCAACCATTGCTTCTGTTCTGGCATTGGTTTCTGTTGTACATCTATTCTTGTTCCCTTTGGCACCTTCTTTCAATTATTTCAAGCTAAGCCAGAGCTCTTGCCTCCCAACTAATGCATCGGCTGAATTACAAAGCACTCATGTCAGTGAAAATTTAGAACCAACCATTGATTTAAAGCATCAGTTTCCAGCTGATTTGCACGGGGCTGTTGTTTATCGCGGTGCACCATGGAAGGTTGACGTTGGGCAGTGGCTCGCTGGTTGTGATTTTATTACGAAGGAAGTCAACATTACTGAGGTAACAAGTGAATCGTTTTGCTTGCATACTCCAAATTTTTGTTTAGATTGTTGTCTCATCATTTTGTGTTGTTAATATCTGAGGGTTTATTTCTTTGATTGACATTGATTTAATTTCTTCTTTTGGAAGCAATTTTAGATTCTGATTGGTTTGGTACTTAAGCAGATAATTGGTGGCAATGACTGCAAAAACAACTGCAGTGGTCTGGGTGTCTGTAACCGAGAATTGGGACAGTGTCGGTGCTTTCATGGATATGCTGGTCTGTTTTATTTCCCCTGCTTGAATGTTATGACTTAATCCATATCAGATACCCACCATTTTAACCGTTGCAGTTGTAGCCTTGTAATATCACTTATCCACTGCTTATTAATTATTATGGTGAAGAAGTTAACAGAAAAAATAAATTTTATATTGGGACATTAGTTCTGACTTTTCTTCCCCCCTCCCCCACTCTCCAAACACACTGTTTACATTGTTTGTCTACTCTCATCCCGCTATAGCATAAAGCAACTTATAGAATAAAATTGCATAAATTAACCTTTTCTGAATGCAACATCTTAGACTATTGCGTGGAATCATGCTTCCTTATATAGTATGCGGCTTTAACTGTGATGCTTTTATTGGTAACTGAGCATTCGATATGTGACAGGAGATGGATGTACTGAGAGAATACAGTTCGAATGCAACCGCCCTGGAACACCCGATGAGCCATTTGGGCGGTGGATTGTCTCAATTTGCCCTGCCAACTGTGACAAAACAAGAGCAATGTGCTTCTGTGGAGAAGGCACTAAATACCCAAATCGACCACTGGCAGAGACATGTGGGTTTCAGTTTATGTACGTAAAATCAAACTATAGCATTGACTCTGATTGGGTAATCTTCTCACTGTGTACTGATTAAGTTATACTTCACACATTTGTTTCAGTCCACCTTCTGAACCTGGTCGTCCCAAACTAGTTGATTGGACAAAAATAGACCAGGATGTGTTCACAACTAATGGTAGCAAAGAAGGATGGTGTAATGTGGACCCAGCTGAAGCATATGCTCTCAAAGTAAAATTCAAAGAGGAATGTGACTGCAAATATGATGGGCTATGGGGTAGATTTTGCGAAGTGCCTGTGCAATCCACTTGCATTAATCAATGCTCTGGACAAGGCTATTGTCATGGTGGATTTTGTCAGGTAATTCGTTGGTTTATCAGTGTTCCGCCAACGTTTGGTGTCTGATTTGTTTACTGGAAGAAATAATGTCAATTATTGTTTATTTTCTTTTGTCTTCGTGTGAGGATTAGACAGTGGCAAATATATGACTAATAAAAATGCTTACTAGAGAATTCTTGTTATTTAAACTTGGTTTTATTTAAATAAGTATTAAAAAAGTTCATATTTGGCTGCTTCTGACTGCATAGCTTTGTGTAAGAAACTTAGCAATGTGGTGCTAAAGGAACATAAAGCTGAAAAGGAGAGAAAAAGGGCATGTAATGCATTGATACAGATGAAAGCTTGATAATTAGATAAATGCACTTGCATAGGTGTTATGACTTGCAACTTCGCTGAATTTGCTGTATGAAAATTCAGCATGTTGGCAAATTTTATCTTTAGAGCCTTCTTTTCAAGTTCTAAGGGCCACTGGCTTTTGTTCTTGGTGAGGAGAGTTTATAGAACTTAGAAACTTCTAATATGAAGTTCTTGTTGAGTTATGTTGTTACAGTTTCACAAAATGCTCTTTACAATACACATCATTGCTATATACCTTCGTTTACATTCCATCTATTGTCAGTTGACAAACTAAATCTAGTATATATCTCAGTGTGACAATGGCTGGTATGGAGTAGATTGCAGCATTCCATCTGTTATATCTTCTATAAGAGAGTGGCCCAGATGGCTTCGTCCTGCTCGAATTGATGTTCCTGACAATCTTCAATTGGGTGGAAAGTTTACCAATCTTAATGCTAGGGTGGCAAAGAAAAGGCCTCTCATATATGTATATGATTTACCTGCCGAGTTCAACAGCCTGCTCTTTGAGGTGTGGATTATCTGGGTGTCATTTTTTGTTACATCCCAAGACCAAGCTTTTGATTGTTTTATTTTTTATTTATTTTCTTTGCCTATGATAGGGACGGCATTTTAAGTTTGAGTGTGTAAATAGGCTATATGATGGCAATAATGCAACAATATGGACAGATCAGCTTTATGGTGCCCAGGTATTTCATAAAATTGAGATTATATTTGAAACATTTTAATTGGTTAAATTTATTATCTTCTACAAAATACCATTCTCTGGTGCTGCTTATCCACAGGTAGCACTTTATGAGAGTATCTTAGCTAGTCCTCATAGAACTCTAAGTGGTGAAGAAGCAGATTATTTCTTTGTTCCTGTTCTTGATTCATGTATCATAACTCGTGCTGATGATGCCCCGCACTTGAGTATGGAGGTACATTTTCATAGCTTCAGTGTACTTTTACCAGTAAATATCTCTATGTAATTTATTCCTTCATGCAGAGCATGTGTGTGAGACAGAATGCAATCATGTATCAGCATGATGGCGCCTGTGCATGTTATTGGTTGTTTAAAAGCTTTAATGAAAGGAACTGCAATATTTTTTTTAATTAATTGGAATGAATGATAGTCAGTAGTCACTTTCCGGACATCTATGCCATGAGACATGAAGTTGCTTTTCATTGACGTACATGAGTGGTAAAATCAAAATTCGTAAGAGATTTGATTTTTTCTATTGTGGGCTTCAACTTGTATGGTAAAATAAGTATAACTGTACCTGCAGTTGTTCTCGGCTAATACATTACTATCATCTCATAATAATCCAAGCAAAACCCTGACTGTGTCATGATACTCTTGGCTTTACAGATCTGTTATTTTTTAAAAAAGTTATTCTATAATACATCTATGTAGATTTCGCTATGGTTTCTGTGCTTCTGAGTCTTTCCTACCTTTTATTTTACACTGGTCAGGAACATAAGGGGTTGAGGAGCTCTCTCACACTGGAATATTACAAGAAGGCATATCATCATATTGTTGAGCAATATCCTTACTGGAACCGCTCATCAGGAAGGGACCACATCTGGGTATGAATTAGAACAATATTTTTTTTCCTAGTTTAGAATACAATTTAAGAAAGTAATGTTAACTTAGTTTTGGCTGGTGACAAGCTTATGCTAATGACGTTACTTTTATACCTTAAGGCAGTTTTTTTCATGGGATGAAGGTGCTTGCTATGCCCCCAAGGAGATATGGAACAGCATGATGTTAGTTCACTGGGGAAACACAAATACTAAGCATAACCATTCAACCACAGCCTACTGGGCTGATAACTGGGACACAATTCACCCAGATAGAAGGGGTAACCATTCTTGTTTTGACCCTGACAAAGATCTTGTGCTTCCTGCTTGGAAAGTGCCTGATGTTCGTGCATTGGCTTCCAAACTTTGGGCTCGGTAAAAACTTTGTCAGATAACTAATTATTACCTTAGTCTTTTTCATGCTTTTCTGTCCGTTCTTGAATTTGCACACCCATTTAAATTTCAAGTTCTTGAAAGATAACCATGCTACTGTGTTATGATCTGTTCTCAGGCCCCATGAGTTGCGGAAGACACTGTTCTACTTCAATGGGAATTTAGGACCAGATTACACTCGTGGAAGACCAGAAGCTTCGTAAGTCCACTGATGAACTGTTTTGGAAATTCTTAGAACTTAGAAGATAGCTAGAATAAGGCAGCATCCAGTTTTATGTTCACTGTATTTCCTATTGCCCTTATTTAGTAACATTGACAATTTGACATCCTTTTGGTCAATGCTCCATATGACATTTAAGACATATCTTGTTGTTTCCTTATATAGTAAATCCTCAGATGCAATTACAAGTTTTTCATAAATTGTGCAGGTATAGCATGGGTATCAGACAGAAACTGGCAGAAGAGTTTGGGTCAACCCCTAACAAGGAAGGTCGGCTTGGGAGACAGCATGCTGAAGATGTTATTGTAACCCCATTGCGTTCAGAGGACTATCATTTGGATCTAGCAAGTTCTGTTTTCTGTGGGGTGTTGCCTGGAGATGGTTGGAGTGGACGCATGGAAGATAGTATTCTACAAGGATGCATTCCTGTGGTCATTCAGGTAAATAGAAATTTGTAATTGATATGACTCTTTGTAATTGGCATTATGTTTTGGTGAGCTAAGTATACTTTGTGCTTTAGCCTAAACATGTTTATGCAATACAAACTAATGATTCTGATGACTCATTGTTTAATTATTGTCGGTAGATGATAAAATGGGGTATTTTTTTGCTGCATCTTCGGAGTACTTTGATGGCTTTAGTTTCCAAAGTGCCTTAAAGAATACTGCAGGATGATTCATTAGAATTAAAAGTAGCTTATCTAAGCCTCCGTATTCATCATAAGATCCTGTTGTATCTTTAAAATTAATTACTTAGTGACTGTAAATACCAAATTTGTTAGCCATCATGCTTTTTAACATTTTTTCCTTTGCTTTGTAGGATGGGATTTTCCTACCGTATGAGAATTTCCTCAACTATGACAGCTTTGCTGTTCGAATATCTGAAGATGAAATTCCAAACTTGATAAAGATTCTCCGGGTACTTTAGCCCTCCTATTTCCTTTTCTCCACATATTTTTTTGGGTATTCATGTTATGCTTTAATTAAATAAAACAAATTCACATGAAGTTGACATCCTAGACAAAAGTTGTTAAGTGTTTGGTGGTCTCTTGTATCCTTCAGGGATTCAATGATACAGAAGTCAAATTCAAGCTGGAAAATGTTAAGAAAATCTGGCAGAGATTTTTGTATCGTGATTCTGTAATGCTTGAAGCTGAAAGGCAAAAAGCTGTTGGACATGTCGTTGATTGGGCAGATGAATTCTCAAAATTGACGGACGATGATATCTTCAGCACTTTAATACAGGTATTTATAACTTATGTCTAGCCATATCATATCTGATAGTGATATTCTATATTTCAGCGAGGTGTTTTCCACTAGGTTCAATGAAAACCCAAACTCCTCCATTTTTTGTGTGATTGGATTTTCTTTTTTCTTGTATGCTAAATGGCACTACTCATATTATACTAAATGAAGAGACTGGCTATTTGCTAGCAGAGAGTAACAACAGCAGTGTATATATCTTCACCATCACTAACACATGATGAAAGGGAAGAAGGAAGGAGAAAAATAAAGTAAAATCAGGGAAGAATGATTTAGTGATGCTTAGCATATGACATGAATGTTATCCTATCAGAACAAGTATTCTGAAATGAGCTAACAGGCTCTTGTTACTCGTGCCCTTTTATAGCTTTCCTGGTATTTATTCCAAATCTAAGATCGTTTCTACTTAGTAGGGTCTTACACTTCACTGTTAAAAGAATATGAGGTTCCTTCTTTTGTGCCAAAATTTAATACATTCTGGGCAAAGTGGAAATGAATGCATTTGTGCACCTAACTACTATGTTTGTGTTCTCTGCTGACCCATAGTTTTTGTGGTGAACAAGGTTTTGCATTACAAGTTACACAATGACTCTTGGAGGCAGCAGCTTCATCTTAACAAGGAGTTTGGGTTACCTAGACAGTGTCTGGCTAGCACCAATTGAGGAGCTTCATTTGTCTGAATGTTTTTTTGAACATGGCCAAGAGACTTTTTGAGGGAAAGAAAAGAGGAATGGAGATGGACTATCTTTCTACTTTCTCTTAGGCTGTGTGAGATTCAAGGGATTTTCTGGGCATGTGAAGAACTGTGTCAGAGCCAAGATTATAATTCATACATTGTGATCTCCGGTGTGGTGATTTATTCAACAAAGGTGGACAAGCATGATTCTTTTTCCCTTTTCTCATAAGTAATTGCATGTAAAGTTCGTTTAAGGTTAATGAGTTAAAGCTTTTGTCATAAAGACATTTGAGTCACACAGAATTGTAAAGCAATGTCAATTACTAAATATTTTTGGTAAAAAGAAAAAGAAAAGGAAATCTCAAATATTGTTTTCTTTGTTTTACTTGACTCTTATATAGTGAATTAATGATAAGTTTTTGCGTACATTCATAGTGAAATTTCGTAGTTTAGAGATTTCGTGATACATTCAAACTTTTATAGGCTTCGGTAACATTGTGGACTTGTGGGGTTAGAAGTTCAATATGACTCAACGGAGTTAAGAATTGTTCTTTTTTTATTTTTGGAATTTAACGCAATTAAAAAGTTGAATTATAACTTTTTAGCCAAAACCCTATTTTGGTCCCTAATGTTTACCCTAAATTCTATTTTGGTTCTTAATGTTCTTTTTTTTATTCTGCTTTGGTCCTTAATGTTTCTTGAAAGTTTCATAATTGATTCTTAACTATTGAGTGTGATCATATCTCTTTTATTTCAGATCTAAACGTAATGAAATCAGAGTTACAAATTACATTTGATGAGTTCTTTCATTGTCCAATTGTATTCATTTTGACAAATAAAGTTAAATCGAGCATGAAAGCAGGTTAAAAAATGAGTTATTTGTTTCATAAATTTAGTCATATCTCTTTTATTTTAAGTATAACGAAATCAAGTTGCTCTTGAAGAGTTTTTCCTCCGTCTATTTGAGATTGATAACAAATAAAGTTAAATTATACTGTAAAAATTAATATTAATATTTGACCAAACTCAGCTTGAGAATATTAATTGACTTTGTTTGTTCCCGTCTTTTCCAAAGATACATAGTTATATCAATGGCACTTCTTATATCAAATTCCTTCGATATAATTTACTTGGCTTTTTTTTTGGCCATTATATAATTTACTTGACTGATAGGGATCGAATTAGCATTTAAAAAAGTGAATGGCCTTTAGATCTGTGTGCTACACTGCTAGTTCTTGTCAAATGTCAACATCAACATATAATATAAGGTGTGTCATTTAGTGAATTGAATCAATTCTTTACGTTTCTTGACAATGTGACAGATTATAACATATTCAAAATGGCATAGTAGGTAAATTGAGAAATCAATGAAGGAATTTTGTAAAAAATACATATTTAAGACAAAGTTGAAACTCACCCAAAACTTAAAAGATCAATAGGAATTTTCGTTCATCTTTAATCAAGTTATAAAGTAGAATTTATTTATTTATACTGGAAGTTATAAAGTATAAAATTAATCTAAAGATTTGGTTTAATAAAATAGCGAGAAGTAAAGTCTTCTAATCAACGCTACATCGAAAAAAAAAAAAAAAAAAACTTTCCATTCCGCTTCAAAATTTCCGACTATTTTCTTGGTTCTTGAATGGCGATCATTTTGTTGAGAAAATTGTACACCGCAGGCCCTTATGGGAATGGAATCTAACGCAAGGCATCAGTCACCTTTTTGAGTTTTGGGTGCCCCCGCCTCTGAACTCACAAGTCTCAAGTCTGAACTGTGATCCTTGCATTCTCTCTTTCGTTTCGTCTTCGCAATGAGTCTCTCAACCCTCGCCTTCCATTCTCAGTCCATTTCCACCCCTCGATGCCGAAGCGCGTTTGCAGTCCGTCACGCGCCTCTTCTTCCTCGTTCAAACGTCGTCGTTTGCTCTGCAAATCCTACCATTTCCTCTCCTTCCAACCTCACAGTCTCTGATTCCTCCACCATTGATCCTGTTGGTCGAATCGGGTCCCTTAGTCAGGTATCTGGCGTTTTGGGCTGCCAGTGGGGCGATGAAGGCAAAGGCAAGCTTGTTGATATCTTAGCTCACCACTTCGACATCGTTGCTCGTTGTCAGGTCACATAGTTTTTTTTTTTTTTTGTTATCTACTTTACAAACCCCCTTTTGTTTGTTGTAAATGGTTGTGGGTTTTGCTATCCCATACGTGAGTTTGATTCTACGACTGACTGCTGTGCATGTCCATGACGCTAAAAGAAGTATAGGGCTTGCGTTTTTTTTTTAAGTTTCTGTGATTTCTTGAGATGTTGTAAATTGGTCATATCAAAGGGTTGGTCCAAAGTGGCAAGAAGCTTGTATCATTTTAGCAAAGTGACGCGAGAACTTGTGAATGCAGCTGGTACGTTGTGAGACTCTCTCCTCATAACAAAAAAAATTGGTGGGCTGATGAATATCTTAATTGCCGGACTTGCTTGCCTAGTGCTAACCTATCTTCTTTCTCATTGGTTTATCTTGGTGAATAGTGAATGTTTGTTGGTCTCTTATTAGCTTCTGTTCCTGATCGCACATTGTTTTGCCCTGTTGATTTTAATTTTGGATTAATTGTATGTTCACAGGGTGGAGCTAATGCTGGGCACACCATTTATAATGCGGAAGGGAAAAAGTTTGCCCTTCATCTAGTTCCATCTGGTATTCTCAATGAGGAAACTCTCTGTGTTATTGGGAATGGGGTTGTGGTGCATCTGCCTGGGCTTTTCAAGGAAATTGATGGCCTTGAGTCGAACGGGGTCCCTTGCAAGGGAAGGATATTGATATCTGATCGTGCTCACTTGTTGTTTGATTTTCACCAAGAAGTGGATGGGCTGAGAGAATCTGAGCTTGCAAAATCTTTTATTGGCACTACCAAGAGAGGCATTGGACCTTGCTACTCCAGCAAGGTCATCCGTAATGGCATTCGAGTAAGTGATTTGAGGCACATGGATACTTTTCCTCAGAAGCTTGAGGTTTTGTTATTAGATGCAGCAGCAAGATTCAAAGATTTCAACTATGGTCCCAATGTGCTCAGGGAGGAAGTTGACAAGTACAAGAGATATGCTGAGAGATTGGAACCCTTTATTGCTGATACCGTACACGTCATGAATGAAGCTATTGCACAAGACAAGAATATTCTGGTTGAAGGAGGTCAAGCAACCATGTTGGACATTGATTTTGGAACTTATCCATTTGTGACTTCTTCTAGCCCATCTGCTGGTGGGATTTGCACTGGTCTTGGTATTGCACCAAGAGTTATTGGTGATCTAATTGGAGTGGTATGTACATATTTATCAATCCTGATATCCTGCCTCATAGTTTTCATGGATTTTTTTTTTCCAAGTTTTAATTTTATAGTGTTTCTTAATGCTTCTTTTCAGTTATTGTGCCTTGCTTCCAAGTTCCAAGGGCAGTTATAGCTGAGGAGCTTTGTGTTGTTTCTGATAATATAGTACTCATCACAATTGGTATGGGCATGAATAACTAAGTTTTCTCAATTTTGACTTTTGGCCGTGCAGGTTAAATCATACACAACCAGGGTTGGTTCTGGTCCTTTTCCCACAGAACTCTTTGGTCAAGCAGGTGATCTCCTTAGATTAGCTGGGCAGGAGTTTGGCACAACCACTGGCCGCCCACGACGGTGTGGTTGGCTTGATATAGTTGCATTAAAATACAGCTGTCAGATCAATGGTTTTTCATCATTGAATCTCACAAAGCTGGATGTTTTATCTGATCTCACTGAAATTCAGTTGGGAGTCTCTTACAAACATGCTGATGGTACCCCAATCAAATCATTCCCTTCAGACCTTAGTGTTCTTGAGCAAGTGCAGGTAAGGTTTTTATATTCCCATCCCTATTCATACGTAGTTCATGAAAACCGAGTTCTTATATCTTACTTTACTACTAATCTAATGTATAATGTGAGATAACGAGTTTGCAACAACAATAAAGTTCCTTAATTGCTGGAGCTTTTATTTTTCTTTTTCTTACTGATCTCTTATTTTCACTTGTTAATATAGGTGGAATATGAAGTACTTCCCGGATGGAAGTGTGATATTTCTTCCATTCGAAACTATGCTGACCTTCCAAAAGCAGCTCGCCAGTATGTTGAAAGGATAGAAGAGCTCGTGGGCGTGCCTATTCAGTATATTGGTGTAGGGCCTGGACGTGATGCCCTCATTTTCAAATAAGTTGATTATAGTTAGCTAGAGTTCACCTGGGACTTGCTTTTGCTTGTTGCTATAGGCCAAGTTGACTCATTTGGTGTTAGTATTATGCATTCCTGCTAAGTTTGGGAGATTTTGAATGAATAGAATTATGTAGTGAGGATTGTCTACTTGTGTTAAGTTTTCCATCAGCAATAGTATTTTGTTAGTTTGAGTTTTTCAGAGAACTTTTATATAGGATCTTTCCCTTTCATTTTGCACTTTGCAGTGCTCTCTGATAGGATTGCTGAGTATTAGAAGTACACAATAAGTACGGTGATAGTATCTGTGTCTCTTTTCTCGTATTATTCATGTAGCAGAAATTTGCAATTTAGTACACGCATCTTTTCAGTTCCATGTAACTTATTTATGCTCTTATATTTCACCAGCTAGATTGATGGGTTTTTGAATAAAGATTTGTGGTGCTTATAGGACACTATTCTGGCACACATACAATCGAGAATTTTGTTATCGTCATGAATGCTGAATGCTAGGCTTAAGTTAAGATATAAGTTGACACCAAAAAATCTGAATGAGTAACGTTTATTTAGTGCCAACCCGTTTTATTGCCTTGGCTTTAACCGTCATTCACTCTCCATATTGCTGTTTGTACACCGCTATATTATCTTCTGAGATTAGATTGGATGAATGTGCCGTGTTCAATTCATGAACTATTTCACTTGAATTATTTCTCAGTTGTAAATTTTGTTTTACATAATTGTACAGTGAAGCAAAAAAGTTAAATATATGTCGCGCAATTTCACATTAGAGAACTCTATTTTCCAAAGGTTGACAACTTGAGGTTTTTAACCATTAATAAGTATTGAAAACTACAAGAACTGGATATTTCCGAAAGCCATTTGTTTGGTAATTTTTTTTAAACGTTTTATTCATAGTATTAAGTATTAAGAAATAACAATGCATTGTGACGGGAAAAAAATTCGTAAATTTTAGTTTGTTGTAAACCCACAAATTTGGAGCAAATAATGATGTAATACTAGCCAAAGAGTGACAATTTCACACTACATTTTTTTTTAAAAAAAAAAATTACTGTTGTTTGTGAAAAAGGATATAAATACAAGTCGCTGCCTTTCGCTCACACTTTCAGTTCGCTCTTTCTCTCTCTGGTTCTGCAATCAGCAAAGTGCAGCAACAGCAGTGGCAATGGAGAGAGAGAAAGCTAAGATGTCTTTGGAGCAATTCATCTCAATTATGGCCCCTCTTATCGATTTGGAAAAGGTACTTTGATTCTTGTTTTTGACCTTCTCTTCGCACTTCCTTTCATTCTCAATGGAATGCATACTCTTGCTTTTCATGTATTCCCTTCCATTGCCAGATGGGTCTCTCTTTGGCTGTTCCCTTATTTACCTCAGATTACTTTGAGCTCAATGTCTCTTGTATATTTTTGTGTGAATATTATGGAATAGTTCATACTACCCCAAAGCTCCAATTATTGTTTCGAACTTTCCAATACCTAAGTTCCATATTCTTGCGTCAACGTTTCATCTTATTTGGTGGTGATGAACCGGCAATAAGTGTTAGAACGAGAAAGATTATGGATCGTCAAAATCACTTCAGCATGGATAAATGATAGTCCTCCTTTTTTGTATTCTATTGTTTTGTTAATTGGTTCAGGAAGCTGAGATATCAAGCTCAATCACCTCAGGCGCGTCGAGAAATTTGGATACTGCTCAAAAAAGGGGTTCCACAATCCTCAATTTGAAGTGTGTTGATGTCCAGGTTCCTTGTTTTTCAGTACATCGCTTTATTCTAATTTCAGTCTGGCTTCCTTCTTGCTCTGCATTGAAATACCAAAAAGTTTGTAAAATGAACAAAACATCTGTTTCCTCTGCATTACATTTCATTACCTCGTCTCCCTGTTGAAGTATTAAAAGAGCCAAATAGAAGTAGCTAATTTCAAGGCTAAATTTGTAGCAAGTGAAGCATCAAGTTATTTCCTAGTTGTTTATTATTTTCCCTATTTTCTGCTGATATAGACAGGGCTTATGGGGAAATCTCTTATTGAGTTCCAGTCTACCAAAGGAGATGTTCTTCCTGCACACAAGGTAAAGAATTGATCACACCATATGACGTAAACCTTTCTTATTATTATTAATTTCTTATCATTATTTATTACTATTATTATACAGTATCATTTGTTTATTCTCAAACTGTTCATGCTGATTGACTCAAAATCAAAGATGTGATGTATTATTTTATTTCACCTGGAAGATTTTATGCATAAAACACCATATAGGAAGTGTTGGTACCGAAAGGATGGTTTTCAGTGATTCCATTTATTGATTTCCTTCTTCTACAGCTTTCAGGAGCTAATTATGTGTTCCCTTTGCAGTTTAGCACACATGATGTTGTTGTTTTAAAACTCAGCAAGGCTGATTTAGGGTCTCCGGCTCTTGGACAAGGTGTTGTTTACCGATTAAAGGTAACCACGATGACTTCAGTTTCTGATAGTAAAAGTGGTGGCTTCTGCAGTTAGCTGCATAGGACCTCACTATTGTGCATTAGTTATAATAGCAGGTTTATATGTGTACTTACAGGACTCCTCAATAACAGTTGCTTTTGATGATATACCTGAAGATGGTTTAAATAGTCCCCTAAGGCTAGAGAAAGTGGCAAATGAGGTAAGGATAAGTTCTTGGATGCTTTTTATCATCTTATAATTATTGTATAATTTGGATAAGAATAAGGCTAATTCTTGACTGACATTCATTTTCCATGATGCCTTTTGACACTTATCCTTATAATTATCATTTATCAAGAAATGTTGAAATTATTGACGAACTGTGTCCTGCCAAATGCACGTGTATATATCATAAATTTAATATTTGTTTTTATTTTTTATTCTGAGGAAAAAAAAACTCCTCACATAGGATAGTTATTTTAGCTTTTTAACTCTACATGTTGATTTAATAACTTTTTTCCTCTGCTTTATGAGAAATTTTCTTTTCTCTACCTTTTTGGTTATCTTATGATTTTCGGGCTCCTGGATTTTTATATGATGCTGATATTTATTGACCATGCAGGTAACATACCGAAGGATGAAGGATGCTTTGATACAGTTGAGTAAAGGAGTGCATAAAGGTCCTGCTGCTGATCTAATTCCTGTCTTATTTGGAGACAGGATGCCTGCAGTCTCCAAGAAGGATGTCCCATTCACTCCATTTAACCCCAATCTTGATCACTCTCAGGTATGGAAGCCTTGGTCCTTGCATTATTACCACTTTATTTGCTTTCTTTTGATAATTTTTCAAACCTTGGGAATCTGTTTATAATCAGTGTCTTAACAATCTTACTGCATTCAAGGTTTTATGCCTCTTTAATTAAAGACAGACTTGTGCTCGGTAACACTTTTCCGCTGGGGGGAACAAAGATATTCTTGATTTGGATTCTAGATTTGCTTCGGCTAATGAAATGCTTTTCACGTCTGCATGTGCTGATAAAATTATGTATTTCTGAACCTTTAAAGAAAGGTGCAATTTCTAAGGCCCTATCATCAAAAAACGTATTTTTGCTGCATGGACCTCCTGGAACGGGAAAAACTACAACAGTGGTGGAAATTATACTACAAGAGGTTAAGCGTGGGTCAAAGATTCTCACCTGTGCTGCCTCAAATATTGCTGTTGACAATATTGTTGAGCGACTCGTTCCACGTAGGTAATGATCATGTTATCACCTGTTTGGTTCTATAGCAATTAGATGATTTTAACTTAATGTATTTCCTGATTTGACTTTTGTGAGAGTTGCTTAAATTGTGTGTGACATGAGATAAAATATCAAATGAAAAGCCTTTTTGGGAAATGGAAAGTTAATTCATGAGAGTCAACTTTATTATAAAGAATGCGCCATACCTCCTTCACATCAACCTGAGGAATGAAAGTTGTTTTGTAAAACTTGGACACATTTTTTTTTCCTTCCATGTTTCTATACTTATTATTTGTTGTTTATGATCATTCTGGGTTGTGCTCTCCTATTGGTTTGTTTGGCCAAATTTATTGATTCAAAATTAAGTACTCAATCCTGTTTTCTATTGGTCATAGAGTTAAGCTTGTGAGATTGGGTCATCCTGCACGATTATTGCCTCAAGTACTGGACAGCGCACTGGATGCTCAGGTACATAATGACAGCTACCTTGAAGTGCTTATCATTCTGTTTGTGTTATGTATATTTTGTCTTTTAATTGCAAGAAGGTTCATGGTGAGACCTAATGGTCAGGTTGACTGCCCATAAACACAAATCTGTTTTCTCATCATTGCATGAGGGCATTTTGTTTAATAATATGCCCTTCAAACTTTCAAGTGTTCTGCTATTTCAATTCTCTCTCTCTCTCTCTCTCTCTCTCTCTCTCTCTCTCTCACTCATGTTGATTCTGGTATTTAAATTTGCATAGAGTTGTTTCCTTTATGTCATGGATCCTCTTTGTTACTTTTTCCCTAGGTAGTTTGCTTGATTAAAACATCACCCTTTCATCTTGGATTTCTTTTTTCTCAGGTACTTCGAGGAGATAATAGTTCTCTAGCAAATGACATTCGGAAGGAAATGAAGGTAGAGAATTGAAGCATAACTAAATCCTAATACTGAAGCAAGATCTCATTACTGTTCCTTATGAAACATAGAATATAGCATGGACTTAAAGTTCATTTCTTAATTTTGACTAACATTTACATGATATTAACATGATTGGATATGTTTATGTTTATGTATATTATTTTTTACAGCATACGACTAATTTTGTTCAGGTATTAAATGGAAAGTTGCTGAAAACCAAAGACAAAAATACAAGAAGAGACATTCAGAAGGAACTTAGGACTCTCTCCAAAGAAGAACGCAAAAGGCAGCAGCTTGCTGTAAAAGACGTAATTAAAAATGCAGATGTGGTATTAACCACTTTGATTGGAGCCGACTCTAAGAAGCTGGATAACACTTCATTTGACTTGGTAATCATTGATGAAGCAGCCCAAGCACTTGAGATAGCATGCTGGATACCCCTACTGAAGGTAATGGTGAAAGGCATGTAAATTAATTTTCTTATTGACACTGAAATAAAAATCACTTCGATACTTGCATTTTATGTCGGTCTATCTTACTGCATTCAAGCTTCTTTATCTCTTCTTATCATGCACATGTGAACTTATGTTATATTGCTGTTTGAAAATTCATACAACCACCAGTATGCGGTAGTGAGCCCAAAAAGGAAACAAAAAAAAGTGATAAATTGAAATTGTTGGTTCCTTCTAAACTTAAAGTTTTAAATTGTAATTTGTAATCATGACTTTGTAACATGAGTTGCATTATGTATCACCAATCCTTATTTGATCGTGTTGAAGTGCCGGGAGTTCATGCAACAAGATGTCTGGCATCAGTATATAGATCAGACCGAAATGATTTGAATGTTTAACAAGGAGATGTGACTGATTGTAATGTGATGACTTTCCCAAGAGAATTGCCAACCTGTTTGGATTAATAAATATATATGTGATAGAGTCTTCAAAATACTGAGATTTTGATCATTAAATTCCTAATGCCATTCAGATCCTAACCAACTGAACAAAGGATTCATTGTTCTAGGGTTCCAGATGTATACTTGCTGGGGACCATCTTCAACTCCCACCAACCATTCAAAGTGTTGAAGCTGAGAAGAAGGGATTGGGAAGAACCCTCTTTGAACGACTTGCAGAATTGTACGGAGATGAAGCCACATCTATGCTAACTGTCCAGTACCGCATGCATGAACTTATCATGGATTGGTCTTCAAAAGAGCTTTACAATAGCAAGGTGCCTTCACTTCTCAACTCAAATGTTGTCTTGATATCACAAACAAAGTTTATTGGTCCTCTACTGAAAAGTTAGTTCATATTGATGTATAAAAAATTCATATGATCTTCTTCAAGCATGGTATTATGTAAATAATAGGTCAAAGCCCATCCAAGTGTCGCTGGACATATGCTGTATGATCTTGAGGATGTGAAGCGGACCTCTTCAACTGAGCCAACTCTTCTTCTCATAGACATAGCTGGGTATGTTGTATTTCGTATATATAATGTGGGGTATCAACACAGATTGTAATTGTTTGCTTGTGTTGATGAAGTATAGATGTGACATGGAAGAAAAGAAAGATGAAGAAGATAGCACCATGAATGAAGGTGAAGCTGAGGTTGCTATGGCTCATGCAAAGAGACTCGTGCAAAGTGGTGTGCTACCTTCTGATATTGGAATTATTACCCCATATGCTGCTCAGGTATAAATTGTTCTATGTGAACCTTTGGTAAATGTTTTGCTGCCAAGGGCTTCCCAACTTGTATTTCCTTGAAGTATGGAAATTAACGATTATACTAGTATTGCAGGTTGTTTTACTCAAGATGTTGAAAAACAAGGAGAACTCACTGAAGGATATTGAAATCTCTACAGTCGATGGCTTTCAGGGAAGGGAGAAGGAAGCCATTATTATATCAATGGTTCGATCAAACTCTAAAAAGGAGGTATTTATATTGTCTGTTGGATTGCTTTTGCTTCTTGTATGTTTCATAGTTCTTACATATGCTTGTTTAAGTTGACCTAACAACTCTATCAGAGTAATGACTTGATTCATGTTGCAGGTGGGCTTTCTGAGTGATCGCCGCCGAATGAATGTAGCTGTGACACGGGCAAGGAGACAGTGCTGCCTTGTTTGTGACACAGAAACAGTCAGTAGTGATGGATTCCTAAAGAGATTGATTGAATATTTTGAAGAAAATGGCGAGTATCAAAGTGCATCTGAATATCAGAATGAATAGGCCAAATACCAATAATTAAATGGCTATTGAATGCTCTTTCATGATCAATCTGTTACATTGGGGGATGTTGCTAGTGGTTCTGTGACAGTCTCTTAAATCGTGATCAATCTGTTATATAAACTCAATTTTTTTTTTTTACTTCACTGATGGTATGCGTAAGTAAACCTTTTAATCTTTTCCATGCTTAGTATGCACCAGTTTTGTCAAAAAATGGACTAAGCACAAGGCAAATGTAATAGAACAAAGTTGAAGCCTAAAACTTTTGAATTCAAATCCACAAAAATGTCATAATTTATATCACTAACTACTAGCACATTGATATACTTATCACTCCATGCTCTGCTGCCCCAACTACTAATGGCCCTTTCCCTTCTCTAGTAGACTTCTATTCTTGCTAAGCTACTTTCCTTTACATTGCTGGCAGCAAATTGGAATTCTGCAAACAAAGATGAACAGAAATGGTAATGGTAGAGCCTGAAGCATATTATTCATAGATTAGGTAGATTACTAACTAGCTACTGGTTTTCCCCTAAGTTTGACCTCCTCTTAAAAGTTCCAAATGGAAGAAGAGAAAGTGAGGTCTTCATTTATGTCATATGCTTGGAAGTGGGATGCTTCTAGTCCATGATTATCTGCTATTCCGTGCATTTCAATCAATGCCTCCCAGTTAACACTCTGATCACATAACACTCCAAGTTGATCGCTGTAATCTCTTGATAAAGCTTCAGGCTCCATGGAACTTTCTGAGCTATCAGATCTTTCTGGCCGTCTCTGTTCGTTAAGTACACCCAGTTGTTGAAGAAACTCCTGGAGGTCAATCTGAGGTTTCTCCTTCTCATCTTCAAACACATTTTCATATGATCTTTCAGTTTTTTGACTTCTTGCGTGTTTTTTGTTGTCTATCATCTGAAGTTCTGCCTTAGGATCACTAGCTGAACCAGAAGGGGTTTGGCATAGAACCTCCTTCTGCTTAAGTTGTTGCAGCCTCTGATAAATTAAGTTAACACTAGGCTGTGCATTTACATTGAGTAGTCCATGAGAAGGAAACATTGAAATGAATTTCTTGGAAGGCAGCCATTTGAACTTTTGAGAAGTAATAGCAGAACTCAAGTTTGGTTGAAGGTGTGGAAGATTAAGATAAGCATCTGAACCGTAGAGTCTCCTTGCAGCCTCATCATAAGCCATGGCAGCTTCTTCAGCAGTAGCAAAAGAGCCAAGCCAGAGCCTGGCTCTCTTCTTAGGCTCTCTGATCTCGGCAACCCATTTGCCCCACGTTCGTTGTCGAACGCCGCGATACTCACACAAAGCATTCTGAGGTCCACCCTTCCCTCTGGTTGTCCCTTTCTTCCAAGGCTTTGAAGGGGATTTTCTGAAAGTTTCCATGGCTGATATGAGCTAAGAGTTGAATAAGGCAAAGGTGAATAGATAGGTGGAAGTACCAAAGAGGGAATGATAAAGGGGCTGGATAAGTAGTAGCAAGAGTGAAGCTCAGTATAAATGCTGTCACGTATGGAGGATTAACAAAGCTCCATGTGACCGTTAGTGTATATTCAGACTGTTTCAAAATCATGGATTTTCTTTTGGGGCTCATTAACGGCCTTCATATGCCATGGAAATTACAAGCTCCCAGCACGTGCTAATAGTAAAAAAAGGGAAGCATGGTCTAAGACTATGGGAACATGGACCTTTTTTCTCTTTTTTTGTTTTGTTAAAATGATGATAATAATACTAGTCATTAGTGGCAATTTAGATTAAGGATACTAATTTTCCTCCAAATGTCAACTTTGAATGACAAAACATCATGTGTTATGTGATCAGAGTGTTAACTGGGAGGCACTTATTTCGTCTCTCATTCTAAGCCCCTAGGAATATAGGATTACAACTTACAAGTTGTGAAGGGAGATATTAAATAATTGGTAAGACTTCAGAAAGTGACGTATTAAGTTATATTTGAATGAACAGAGAATCGTCCTTGGATTCTAATCAAATGGGGTTGAACTAGTTCTCCGAGAGAAGTTTAAAGAAGAGCCACCACCTCAACATTTTCTAGTTTCACGAGCAATATTATTTATAGTTCACATGTTTTACTTCTCACAACCTGATTCTCGGGACTCCCTTCATCTTTATCCCATGCTGCCTCTCTCTCTCTCTTCCTTTCTTTCTTTCTTTCTTTCCCTAGTTATTTCATGTGTCATTTACATTGTTACCAAGTGATCCACAACTACATGGCCATGACCTAATATTTTAAGACTTTTATATATTTACTCAAGTAAAATTACTAGTACGACCATAGTATAAAAAACCGAATCGGACCGGGCGGTTCAATCGGTGAACCGGACACTAGAACAGTCCGAAAAAACAGAAATACTGTTTATGTAGTTGACCCGGCCAGTCACCGGTTCAACCGGCGGTTGAACCGATAGACCGTGAACCGGTTTGACCCGCCAAAGTTTACAAAATTACATATTGACCCTAAAAATTTTTAAAAAATTACAAATTAGTCCCTGAATACATATTATCTAGGGACTAAAATGAAAAATTTTAAAAATTTTGAGGTCAATATATAATTTTTACAAAATTTGTTATGGTTAAAATTGCAAAATAGCTCCAAAGGGTACTAAAGTGTTTAATTTTTACTTTATATTTAAATTATTGTAAGATATTAATATGTATATTTGAAAATGTATTTTTTAAGTAAACCGGCTCAACCGGTTGAACTAGTAACCCAGCGGTTGAACCATTGAACCAGTGACCCGAACCTTTTACCAGGTTAATGGCCAGTCCGATTTTTTGCACTATGAGTACGACTATTCAGTACAAGATCTTGAAATGTTCCTCCAGGGTCAAATGAGAATTAAGTTTCATTCGCTACAATTTCAATGCCCGAAATTTCCCGCGAAAATATCTCTTTCAAATTGATAGAGTTTACACCCTTATATTAGTATATATATGCAGACACATATGAAGGGGGCAAGTGATGAATTTCATGTCAATTTATGTTCTAAGTTCGTCGAAAATAAAATACGTAGAGCAGAGCACAGTGGATTTTATAATTATAACTCGTACTTATGAAATTATCGTTGTTATGACGCTACTAAATTCAACCATTTGGAATTTAGATTGATAATTGAATATATATATATATTATGGAAATAGTTGAATATATATAAGGTTATTAAATAAATATAAAAGTAATGTTATAAGTTAACAAACTTCTCTGTAAACAGAAATAAGAAAACGAAAAGCAAAATCGAAAACCATTTTCTAATCAACCACTAAATACGCAAGTTAAAAAGAAATAATACAAATATCCTCTAATTGAATTATAAAGGAACATATAATCACATTAATGATTACAAGAGTAGAAGGTAATATATATATAGGAACAAGTGGCTAAAAAGCCCAAACTTAAAGTTAAATATAGAATTATAGATGCATTACGAGGTGAATCTTTCGCTATTTATAACTTCAAAAAATGGACGTTTAATAGACCATAACAAAATCTAAGTAGGCTGTTTTGACTTTTGATCCAACTATTTTTTTCTCATCTCAAATAATAAGTACGCCTCATCCCTTCCTCACACTTCAATGCCGTCTCAAATCTCATTCCCAACTTCATTTCTAGATTGTTGAAAACATACTTACAAAATGAATTGAGACTTCATGAAAGTTAAATAAGATTTTAAAACTTTATATACATTCTTAAAACTTTATCTAGTCTACATTCTAATATCATTATTTCTAAGGATGGCATATACTCCAAATCCTTACCAGCAAGAGAGAGACTACTTCGCTGCCACCCCTTCAAGCATCTACCACAAAAAACCCTTAAAGTAGAAATGGGACCATATGTAAATGTGATGGTAACTTTGAACTGATGGTACAGTCAGATTGAAACCGATATTAGAGGCAGATCAACAAGACCAATTATATGAGTGTAGCCAAAATGCTGTCCTTTCAATTTAATTTAGATCTTGCTTTGCAAATGTTCCTCCATTTATCCTTCAGGTCTACTGTTGTACGATCCTTCAGAAACACACTAGAACCAAATTCCAAAATTTCCTTCCATGGGATCTTTTGGTCACTTGCCCCAAACCTACGCACTCCCTCCTGCACGGAAAGAGCAATTACTAAAATGTTAAAGGCACATGCACTAATACAGACACCTACAAAAATGAAACTATAAAAAACATGATAGAGAAAAATTCAATAGCCATAGGGTTCACAATGAAATAAGCTCATCTGAAAATTCAGATACTGTAACCTTGAAAGTTCAAGAGTGTAGATTGGAGGAAGTAAAAAGAAAGAGAGAGAAAGAGAGAGAGATCATGAAATATTAAGTTCAAACAAAAACAAAATGCAGTTAGCTTAGAAAGTTTAACAAACTGATTAGATCAATATTTCTATGAAGTAATGAACAGCAGAGAATTAATACCGTTAGTATTTCTTCCTCCTCAGCTGTCCATGGAATTTTCCTCCGTCTTAAATGAGGGAATGTAATTGCTGGGACTTTGCTGCAAATCATATTAGCCAATCATAATTTTGAAAAAAGAAAATAAATAAAAGAAAGTAACAGTACATATGCAGTCCTTCAATGCCATAAAAATGACATACCTTGGTCAAACACACCTAAACAAGATCATTGTCATCAGGAATGATTACAAATGAATAAATTAATCCAACTTACAATATCCCAAAGAAAAATTGCATATAAAAGAAAAATGGTATAAAAGAAGTCCCGAATCAAATACTGCTACCATTAAAAAATACACGCTTCAAACTGAAAGGACGTGACCAATATAAACTTGACACCCAAATAGGACAAGGAAAATAAGTTTTGATACTTACAGTGTTCCACACTTTTGGGGTCTCGTGGAGTATCTACTACGCCTAGCCTTTTCAGAGCCATCTTGAGAAATGTTATCTTCTTCATTACCATGTGCAGAAACAGGCTCTTCTGTTTGATTAGTGTCATGTTGTTCTAGCATTTCCTGCCGAGTATTGTCTTCCGTATTGTTTGGATTAACAGAGGTCAAATTTACTTCTTGACGAAAACATCTGTCATTAACAGCTACTTGGTCAACTGGCACATGGTTTTCCTCAAGTCCTCTAACAGCTGAACTCTTTGGATTTGCAATTCCGCCCATTTCTTCTTCTCCAACTAAAACTTTATCTAACCTATTATTTACAGTTCCTTTTTCTTGGCAAGATGGAAGAATATTATCACACAATGTTGGGGACTCTGCTCCTTGTTCAATTCTGTCAGACTGATAACTATTGATTTCATTTAGTTGTTCAATCACATGTTCTTCTGGCTTGTCTTCTCTCCCTATTCCTGGTAAATGGTGATCTCCATTGTCTTTGACATGAATATGTTCACACTTACGCTTTATTGAAAGACTGCCTTCTTTTCTTTGAATTTCACTACGTTCTATACCCTGATGCTCATTAGCCCTACCAAGGAAGATACGTAAATCTTTCCTAGCCAAGGAAGCCTTTTTCTTGGCTTCAAAATATTCTGATACAGCATGAGAATAAGCACAAAAAGGGCAGAAAAAGTTACCATTAGCATCAAAACGAGCAGAAGTACCAAGACAGCTTTCATGAATCTTTAATTGGCAGGTAGTAGTTCTACAAGCCAGTAATTCACCACCTTCATTACACTTCATACAAAGATTTTGCTTACTGAAATCATGTGTAGATGTATATTGAGAGCTCAACAGTTCATGCTCTTGGGCTGCAAAATCATTCAAGTCATTGTGCTCTGCTCCACAGCCATTAACAGTATCAACACCACCTTCATCACTGACAACCAGTTTCTTAGAGCCATTCGGATATGTCGCATTGGGTTCCTTCAGTAGTAAACCTACAGCAAGTTCAGATTGAGACTTGGTACTTTTACATAGAATTTTATCAGGATCATCAATATTCATTGGAACAGGCTCAATACAATGTTCATTATCATCTTTGGTATCATGCAAAGTTGTGTTTTGGAAATGTTCATCTCCCAATGTATGTTCAGGCATCATGGTAGTTGAGGCATCACCAGCAAAAACCTCATGTGGATAAACTCCCTTATCTTTCTTGGAGTCGAGATCAGAAGGTGCATGACATTTACTCTTTTTAGCATTTCTTAGGAAATCATCACATTCATCTTTACCAACTTGCTTTCCATGCGGGAATCGCACAACATGCTCATCAGCTGAGTAGTCCCTATTTCTCTTAGAGGATGAAAATTTCGCATCAAGTAAATGTTCTTTTGATGATGCATTCTCTTTTGCTCCCACAATTTTATCATAAGAGCAGTTCTCATTATCCTTCTCCGTAAGATCATTGCATTTTCCATCATTGAAAGGCACCTGGCAATCCCGATTCTGAAGAGCCAGTCCACTTCTTGCTCTCAAAAGTTCAGTACATGGATGAGTGCCTTCAATGATTGATTCTTTTAGCTATTCGGCAAAGAGGAAGAGGGGGGACAAGACCAATTAATAATCATATAAAAAAATTGGATTAATTGCAGAAGTAGAGAGGGAAATAAATATTCTTTTGAAAGAGAGACTCTGATCACCTGCTCCAATACACCTTTGTAAGTGGCAGCTCTTTTGTGCATAATAAATGGGCAAGTGTCCCATTTACAAAGCTTTGCTTCAGCTATTTCCAGATCAGACAGCGGTATCTGATTAAAAACAGCAGAATAATATCTTTGTCACTTACAAATATAGTTTACATCATCAAATGTCTCCAATGAACAAAGTAATATAATGAGCAAATAAATTGGTTCAACTGGCTCCAAATATACAAATGAAAGTAGTTACATATCAAAGACCATTCAAATAAAACTTACGTCATGCAATATTTGTTGGAGGACATCCTCAGAACTTCGGGAAAAATCAAGTCCTACTCTTGAATTCAGGCTACAAGAATCAGAGTTTATTCTATGAGCAGAACCAAACAAGCCCTCCAAACATCTCATGGCAATCAATTCTGTCGTGTTTTTACTAAGGTCATTGGGCACTGCAGGGGATACATCAATCAAATCTAGAAGAGAGAAAAGGGAAAAAGAAAATTATCATCATGAATTGTTTTTTGACGAAGAAAAGCTCACAAAATAAGAAAACAACTGGTTAAGTTTGATGTCCACTTCATGCATACCGTGTAAAGTAGAATTGTCTACTTCCTTGAAACCTGCTAGGGTTTCAATTATCCAAGGCCATGGACTGATTGACGCAGATTTAGAGGTGTCGCCCATTTGTGACCTAAAAAAATAAAACTAGCTAACCTTTTATATGGTATTGATGCAATTTTCTGCATAATAACTTAAATTAGACAACAAAAAAAAACGTTTTAGCAAAACTTCAGCATGAAACGAGAACTAAATGTTTTACGTAATGGTTTAAAAAAAAAAAAAAAGAATCATAACAGACTTTTAGATATCCCATAATTTACATGTATACAAATCAAGTCTTAAAAAGCATAGAAATGGCCACTTCGAGCTCTCAAAAACTAGATCAATGTTCTGTACACATGAAAATGATCATTTTGAAGCATAGAACAGGGAAGAGAAAGAAAACGACATTCAGGGAAAAACCGTGACAATAAAAAAGAGATGAACATTCCAGATTCTAGTTCATTAAGACATTTCATCAAACAACTCCCTGACACTCTCCCATCATGGTGAGACTAGGTTCTAATCCCACTAACACGTCAGAGAATGCCATAAGTCATAAGCCAATATATTGAATGAATAGAATCACACATTTACTAGTCTAAATTGAATGAATTAACCACAATCAATCCAGCACCAAGGACAAGGCAATAAGAAAGAGAGCACGGAATCAAGTAAACAAATGGTAGGAATGGATTACTTTGGTTCGGACGAAACTCAATCGAAGTGAGATCTCCGAAGCCAGGAACGAGTCGTTTGCCCAGCAGCTACAAGGAGTTTTACCTTTTACGTGCTTTCAATTTGGTGCCACACGATTCTTTTCCTTGGAATTTTCCCTCTCTAAACCGAAACCCTCTTCAATTTCCTTCCTCTGGGAGAAGATTCTCCAAAATGGAGTCCTTGTCCAGCAAGCACGCTTTCCTTTCGTCACAAAACACTGTCGTTCGGCTTCTCTGCTTCTATGTGCATATGTCTTTTCGCTTTGACACTCCTCTCTCTCTCTCTCTCTCTCTCTCTCTC